>BOPN01002731.1:85000-102500 GCA_017312705.2 Penaeus japonicus | reverse complement strand
GAGTCGTTTGTGTCGAGGCATAAAAAAGGATGTGATTTTTGGCGGTGGTATCGGGATGGGGGATGGGGAGGGGAGGGGAGGGGAGGGAGGGGAAAGGGAAAGGCAGGTGCAGTTTATAGATATATATGTATATATATATATATATATATATATATATATATATATGTATATATATATATATATATATATATATATATATATACACACACACAGATATTAATTTTTTTTCCCAGATCGTATTGATGTTTGACATATCATCACGTTAAAATTTTTCTCTTTCTTTTTTTAAACTTTCTTCCTCTTCTTCCATCTTAAAATATATTTCATCTTATTCTTCTCATTCCATCTTCTTCCATCATCTGATTTTTCCCTCCTTTTTTACTTTATTATTATTATTTTATTTTATTTTATTTTATTTTATTTTATTTTATTTTTTATCAACGCCGCTTGTCCGCTCGATTAGAAACGGAGCTTAATTCAGGGTCGGATTGCCGATGCGAACGTAAACAGGCATGTTATTACACGTGGTTTGGCTTTATCGGCCCCGTCCTGTCGCCGTTGCGTGTCGATGGAGGGGAAGGGAGGTGGGGAGTGGAGGGGAGTGGGAAGAGGGGGGAGGGGAGGTGGGGGGAGTGGAGTGGGAGGGAGGGAGGGGAAGTAGGTGTAGAATGGAGGGAGGTGGAGGAGAAGATGGGAGGGGAATTGGGAAGGAGAGGAAGATGGAACGTGAGGAAGGTGATGGGGGGAGGGGGGAGGGAGGAAGAGGGTGGAATGCCAGGGGGGGACGTGGAGAGGGAGAGAGGGAGAGTGGAAGAGGGGGAGGGAGGAGGGAGGAGGAGGGAGATCGAAGCATTACCTCAATTTGCGAGATTCGGGCTTAAAACGCTTGCATTTGCGATATTGGTGGACTTTTAACAGCCCGCCAGTGACGCGTCCCTCCCCCCCTACCCTCCCTCCCTCCCTCCCTCCCACCCCCAATGTTTATTCGCACATATAATCAGGCGAAATAGCTGGGTGTCGATTCATTCCAGTCTGTTTTATGCCGATTCCCGGTAACGTTTACAGGGAATGATTCGCTTTTCGTTGAACGTGCTTTGAACTGTTGTCTTTTTTTTCTTCTTTTCTTTTGTTGTATGCTTTTTTTCTCTCTCTCGCTCTCTCTCTCTCTCTCTCTCTCTCTCTCTCTCTCTCTCTCTCTCTTTCTCTCTTTCTCTCTCTCTCTCTCTCTCTCTCTCTCTCTCTCTCTCTCTCTCTCTCTCTCTCTCTCTCTCTCTCTCTCTCTCTCTCTCTCTCTCTCTCTCTCTCTCTCTCTCTCTCTCTCTCTCTCTCTCTCTCTCTCTCCCCTCTCTCTCGCTCTCCTTGTTTCTCCTTTTCGATGATTGTTGTTATAGGATTTTATTTACGGTTTTCATTCTTTTTTATATCTTTTTTTTTTATTTTTTATTTATTTCTCTCGCTATCAATCGGTGGGTTTCCGGCCGGGAGTTTTGTTGGGCCCTCGCGTCGAAGCCTCCTCCGTGTCAGCGGTATTTTAACCTTTTATCATTTTACTTAAGACATGACTAAAACGAAAGCAGAAAATTAATCCTTTCCTCTCTATCTCTCTCTCTCTTTCTCTTTCTCTCTCTCTCTCTCTCTCTCTCTCTCTCTCTCTCTCTCTCTCTCTCTCTCTCTCTCTCTCTCTCTCTCTCTCTCTCTCTCTCTCTCTCTCTCTCTCTCTCTCTCTCTCTCTCTCTCTCTCTCTCTCTCTCTCTCTCTCTCTCTCTCTAGTTTACTCATTCGTTTAAGGCTCGAATCTCTCGGTTGTGTCACAAGTCGTGTAGAGTCTGCTTACGATAAGGGCTCTTATCGGAGCGGAAGCTTGCGTTGGCAGGCCAGCTCTGATAACGCCAAAAATTGCGGGGGGAGCCAGCTGACATGACAGGTGGGAGACTTGTCCCTCTCACCCGCCCCCCCCCCCCCTCTACTCCCTCTTTCCCTTGCCTTTCCTTTCTCGTTCTCCACTTCTCTCTCTCTTCTTCCTTACTTTGCTCTTTGCCTTCTCTTCCTCTTGCTCCTCCTTGTCTGCTTCTCTCTTCTCCTTTACCTCTCTTCCTTCCCTCCCCTCCCTCCCTCCCTCCCTCCCTTCCTCCCCCCTCCCTCCCTCCCCCCCTCCCTCCCTCCCTCCCTCCCTCTTCTCTCTTCCCCTCATCCTGCTGTCCTTCCCCCACTCCCCCACCCTTCTTCCCTTCCCCCTCCCCCTCCCCCTTCCCCTCCCCCATTGCCAGTAGTCACATAAATGTCCCGGTTCTCAGTCACGAGCGAGACATATGCTGTGTATAAATTTCACTTTTCACAGTACGTTTATTTTCTAATTCAAGACGATATATAGAACGGACCTTCAGCGCGAGTGATACAGATTGTTTGGCCGATTATGCGTGGAGGGTTGTGTGTGTGTGTGTGTGTGTTCGTGCGTGCGTGCGTGCGTGTGTGTGTGTGCGTGTATGTCACTTATTTTTTTCCCCTCTAAAGAGAAGGGAAGTTTCGGTCCACGGAAGGGCGTGTTCTCACCTGCATTATTTTTTTTACTTCCCTCTTTTCCCCTCTTCCTGCATTTACTCGTTCTCCCCCCTCTGCCCTCACATTCTTTTGCGTCTACATGTCTCTGCTTCTCTTCATTAGTCCCCCCTCCACACCCTCCCCCCTCCCTAACCCTTTCTCCCTCTTTGTTCCGTTTAATTGCAATTCCATGCGCCTCCCCCTCCCCCTCCCAACCTCCCTCTCCCCTCACTTCCCCTCTGATTCTACCTAAACTAGACCTCGCCCGCTAGCAACCTGACTACCTCCGGAGACCCTCAAGCGCCCACACCCATCTACGCCCACGCTACCAACAACCCAGACCTGGCTCACTTCCGCCTGTACCTCACCCATCCCGCCTACAGCCTCCATCTCGCTTACCTCTACCTGCAGCCACCTTCTTCATCTCCACCTCCTCCTCCTCCTCCTCCTCCTCTTCCTCCTCCTCCTCCTCTTCCTCCTCCTCCCCCTCATCGCAGAGGAAGATGTCGGTCGGTCTTTTCATTAGCGTAATGCTGGATGGTGTCTCAAACAATACCCAGCGCGAGCTTTGATCTACCCGTCACTGGGGCTTATTTTCCTAGATGTTTTGCGATTCCTGGCGGGGGGAAATCGTCCTTATGGCTCCTGCGACTAAGGGCGGGGATGGCGTGACAGTCATCCTTTTCTCTCGATCTTTTTCTCTCTCTTTCTCTCTCTTATTTTCTCTCTCTCTCTTGATCTTTCTCTGTTTATTCTTCTCGTTTTTCTTTCTCTCGATCTTTCTCTGTTTATTCTTCTCGTTTTTTTTTCTCTCTCTCTTGATCTGTCTTCGTCTCCCTCACTCACTCGCTCGCTCGCTCGCTCGCTCGCACACCTCAATGGACACTAGTGTTTCTTACCCACTTAATTAATTGTCAGATTTCGTGAAAGAGTGCATAGTGTGTCTGTATATGAGTGTCTGTGGCTGTCTTTTCCTCTGTGTGTTTGTTTGTTTCTTTGTGTGCTCAGGTGGGTGCCGTTAGGTGATACAGAAGCAACAAGATAAATTTTCTTCCTACAATATCCCGTTTCTCTTTTTTGTTCTTTCTTGCTGTCTATCTGTCTCTGTCTCATTCTCTTTCTGTTTCTTCTTCAATCTTTCACTCTACCTCCCTTCCCTCGTATCCCTCTCTCTCTCTTTCCTGTCCCACTCCCTCTCTCGTTATCCCTCCCTTCCCACGCTCTCTCCTTTACCTACTTCTCTTCTCTCCCTCTCTCCCTTATCTCCTTCCTTTCCTCCCCCCTCTCAACCTTACTTCCTTCCCTTCCTCTCCCCTCTCTCCCTCCCCTCTCTCTCTTTCTCCCTCTCTCCCTCTCCCTCTCCCTCTCCCTCCTTCTCTCTTTCCCTTCCCCCTCCCATCCTCTCCCATCCCCTCCCT
Source organism: Penaeus japonicus (assembly GCA_017312705.2). Classification (NCBI taxonomy): domain Eukaryota; kingdom Metazoa; phylum Arthropoda; class Malacostraca; order Decapoda; family Penaeidae; genus Penaeus; species Penaeus japonicus. The sequence goes on along the minus strand of BOPN01002731.1, from coordinate 98,544 downwards.
CCCTCCCTCCCTCCCCCCATCCCTCACACGCACCCCTTCAAAACAGGGGACTTGCATCAGATGGCAATTATCTGCAACTTCACTAGGGTACCGACGTCTTGCAAGGAAATGCAGGCGTCTTATCCCTTCCTTTTGAACTCTCCCCTCTCTACCTCCTCTTCTTCCTTTTACTCCTTCCCTCCTCCTCCCCTCGCCTTCCTTCTCCTCTCTCCCTTCTTACTATCCTTGCCCTACCCTCCAATCCCCTCTCCCCTCTGTCTCTTCCTTCCTTCCTTCCTTCCTTCCTTCCTTTCCCCCTCCTCCTCCCCTTTCCTCCTCCTCCTCCTCCTCCTTCTCCTCCCCTTTCCCCCTCGTCCTCCTCCCCCTCCCCTTTCCCCCTCGTCCTCCTCCCCCCCCTCCTCCCCTTATTCCCACACCGCCGAGATGACATGTTAGTATTGATCACAAAGAACATGATTCTTAGACCCGAGACGCGATCATGCCGGATTACAAGACATTAATGAGGAGCATTAAAGAAGGTATTACGCCAGTTAATTACGCGGCGATTTCCCATCCTCCTCCTCCAACCTCCTCCTCTTATTTTTATCCTCCCTCTTCTCTCCCCCATCTTCTTCTTTTATCCTTATTTCTCTTTCTCTCTCTGTCTTCTTTTCTCTTCTCTCTCTTCTTTTCTCTTCTCTCTCTTCTTTCTCTCTCTCTCTCTCTGTCTTCTTTTCTCTTCTCTCTCTTCTCTCATTCTATCTCTCTATCCTTTTTTTCCTCTCCTCACCTCTGCTTTCTTTTTTTCTCTCTCTCTCATTCTCTCATTCTCTCATTCTATCTCTCTATCCTTTTTTTTTCCTCTCCTCACCTCTGCTCTCTCTCCTCTCCTCTCTCTCCCTTCTTTCCTCCCCCCTCCCTCTCTCTCCCCTCTCCCCCCTCCGTCTCTCTCCCCTCTCTCCCCCCCTTCGCCTCCCCTTGCGACCACCTCGCTGTTATGCCTTTATTATCTCTACATACATCAGGAATGTCATATTTCGATTTGTTCAATAATTGGATCTTCTTTATCTCTCCCGTCCCCCTCTCCCCCTATCCTTCTCCCCCCCTTGCTTCTCCCCACGTTATTACACTCTCCCCCCTCTCTCTCCCCTTCCCCCTCTCTCCCTTCCTGTATCGCGAATGTAATGAAACAGGATTTAGGAAAAGCGGATGATTAACATGATTAAGTAAAGATAGGCGTGATAGAGAGAGAGAGAGAGAGAGAGAGAGAGAGAGAGAGAGAGAGAGAGAGAGAGAGAGAGAGAGAGAGAATGAAAAATTATCATAACTGAAACTACAGTAGCAAAATTGATAATATTAATGATAGAAATAATAAATAACGATAGAAAAAATAAATAAAAATAAAACCAATACAGTGGGATTACTCCTTCCCCCTTCCCCTCCCTCCCCACCCACCCACCCACCCTTCCCTCTTCCCTTCCCCCTCCCTACCCACCCTTCCCTCTTCCCTTCCCCCTCCCTACCCACCCTTCCCTCTTCCCTTCCCCCTCCCCCCTCCCTTCTCCACCCCCCCCCCCTCTCCCTTTCTCTCTCTTTTAAGAATTACTTCCTATCCAATCAAGCAAATTGTGAAAGCATCTCGTTCGTCGGATATCAAAAGTTCATTAAAGCCGAGAGAGTTTGAGCTTAATGCCTTGATTGAACGAAAGGCATCCAAGAATGGCCATGACGTCACTCCTCCGCGCTGGTCTCGATGGCTCTCTGTCCCGGGAGGGGAGGGGGGGGAAGAGGGAGGGAGGGGGGGGGAGGGAGGGAGGGGGGGGAGGGAGGGAGGGGGGGTAGGAGGGGGAAGGGGGTGAGGTGGAGGGAGGATGGGTGGGTAAAAGAGGAGGGGGAAGGTGAGGGAGGGAGGGGGGGAGGGGGAGGGGGAGGGGAGGGAGGGGGGAAGGTGAGGGAGGGTGGAATAGGGATTGGGAAGGGGAAAGTGAGGGGGAGGGAGAAGGAAAGGAGGAAAGTAAATAGAACGGGAGGGAGGAAGGGGAGTGAGGGAGATAAGGTGGTAGTAAGTTCCCTTACTCCCTCACTCCCATCCTCCCCATCCCTCCCTCCTCCCGCCACCCACACCCCTCCCTCCTACCCTCCCCCCCCATACCCCACAGCCCACCAACCTGTGTACTGGGAATGACTAACCTAATCGGCCAATCTTCTAATGCAAAAGCTCGACCACTGCCGACGCTTCGACCCGTGCAACCATCATCGTTGAAATTCGATCCTTACGCGCCATCTGTCGTAAGGGCGAATATCCCTTATCTCTCGTCCCGATCTTGCCTTTCCCCCCCTCCCCCCCATCCCCTCCCCCGCGCTGTTCTATATCAAGGGGTTTAGCTCCCTTTTGCCCCGAGGTTAGTGATTTGATTTGGCCTACGGATTTTTAATGTGATTACAGACGATTGGATTTCTGGAATATGCTTCTCTCTCTCTCTCTCTCTCTCTCTCTCTCTCTCTCTCTCTCTCTCTCTCTATATATATATATATATATATATATATATATATATATATATATATATATATACATATATATATATCATTCTCCATCGTGCTTGGTGATTGATAGCTTTTGTTAGACTGTATAGCGCGTCTGATATATATATATATATATATATATATATATATATATATATATATATATATATATATATATATGTATATATATATATATATATATATATATATATATATATATTTATTTATTTATTTATTTGTTTGTTTATATATATTCATTTATTTGTATTTATATATTTTTTGTTCTTTTAGTCTACATCTTGTTATTGATCTAATTATTACTGATAACAGTTTCATTATCATTATTTTTTATCATGATTATTACTGCTGTTATCATCACCATCATCATCATCACCACCACCACCACCACCACCATCCCCACCACCACCATCACCACCACCATCACCACCTCCACCATCATCACCACCATCATCACCACCATCATCACCATCGCCATCATTAAGTCAAATCTTTCCGACTTCGGCAGAGATAATAGGCCAATTTACAGGCAAAGCTGATTCAGGTCAAGCGAACTCATTTGTACAAATAATTAATTGGGCCTCCCGCGTTTAATTATACATCAAGTTAAATTATCTATACGGGGGTTCATACCTCCATCCCCTTACTCTCGCTGTGTGTGTGTGTGTGTGTGTGTGTGTGTGTGTGTGTGTGTGTGTGTGTGTGTGTGTGTGTGTGTGTGTGTCTCTTCTTCTTCTTCTTCTTCTTCTTCTTTTCCTTCTTCATTTTCCCCTCCTCCCGCTCTACCTCCTCCTCCTCCTACTCCTACTCTACCTCTTCCGCCCTACTCCTCCATCTCCTCCTCCTCCTCCTCCTCATCATCTTTCTCCTCCACCTCCTCCTCCTCCTCCTCCTCCTGCCTAACACGTAATACACCGAGAGTATTTTTCCCATTATAAGAAATATCCGATACGGGAGACAAATTCTAATCAAGGCCGAGACTGCATCTTAATGTCGACCAGCGCGGCCCTCCAGCTCGCTTTTTTTTTTTTCCTTTTTTTTTCTAATCTTGATTCTCATGGAAAATACGCGTACACGGACACGGACACGTATACGGACGCACACACGCAAACACAGACGCACACGCAAATGCTTTGTCTTACACAAAGACTCATTATGTCTCGTTTTCTCTCTCTCTCGTTCTCTCTCTCTCTCTCTCTCTCTCTCTCTCTCTCTCTCTCTCTCTCTCTCTCTCTCTCTCTCTCTCTCTCTCTCTCTCTCTCTCTTAATACATCTCATGTGTATTTCCAGCTCACACACACTTGTACGCATTAATGCACACACACACATGCACACAAACACACATCAACCAGCCAACCAACAAACATGCAGAAAACAATATGAAAAACGCAAAAAAGAAAAGGGAGCCCACGGGGAAATCCACCCCCTCCCCCTTCCCCCTCCCTCCTCCCCCCTCCCCCTCCCCCCGGTCGCAAAAAAAGGGGTAGAGTAATATATACGAATAAATAAGCGACGTCTTGGAAGCAAAAGCTATAAAGTTCTGTAGTTTCATAGTTTGCTTTTGTCTTTTGTTGAAAAGAGAAGTAATATCCGCCATTGGTTCGCTATTGTTACTTAACCCTCCCTTCCTCCCACCCCTCCTCCTCTCCCTCTTCCTCTCCCTCTCCCTCTCCCTCTCCCTCTCCCTCTCCCTCTCCTCTTTCTTTACCTCCCACCCACTCACGGGCCACTGTACAACCACCACTCTCTCTCTCTCTTTCCCTCTCTCCCTCTCTCCCTCTTCATCTACCTCCTACACCTACTCCCCGCCCCCATCCCAACCTCTCTCTCTTTCTCTATTTCTCTTTTTCTCTCTCTCTCCTTCTCCCTCGCCCTCTTCCTCTCCCTCAATCTCAATCTCCATACATCCCATGGATCTTTGTTTAATTTGACCTTCCGAAGAGTATCCAGTACTCTTAGAACCCCCCCCCCCCTTCTCCTCTTTCTCTCCTCTCACTCCCTCCACCCCCCCCCCTCGCCCCCATTCCTCCTACTCACCTGCGTTTTTAATGAGGAATATTACCGTAATTACAGTGATTAGCATCGCCATCATTAGTAAAAGAGCAATGATTAAGGAACGCTATGATTCTTTCTCTCTGTATTTTCATCTTCCTATTTTTTGTTTGTTTCTTTCATTTTCTCTATTTTTTTCGTTCCTGTGTTTATGTTTTCTCATGTTACACCTCTTTATTCTTTATTTTCTTTATTTACTTTTTTGTCTCTTATTTGTTCTTAGCTATTTTTTTTCCTCCTAAACTTTTTCTTTTCTTTTCCTCTTTTTTTTTTTCTCTCTTTCCCTCCCTCTCCCCCCCCCTCTCTCTCTCTCTCTCTCTCTCTCTCTCTCTCTCTCTCTCTCTCTCTCTCTCTCTCTCTCTCTCTCTCTCTCTCTCTCTCTCTCTCTCTTTCCTCTCTCTCTCTCTCTCTTCTTGCGACAGGATTTATCGCGCCTGTGTTTGAGTCCTGATTTATTTTCGTGTTTCGATTAACTGCATCGCTTCAGATTTGGTGTTGTGGCCATTCATTCTCAGGCCCGTGTCCTTTGTCACTTTAATTTCCCAGGGTAATGTTTTTTTTTCTAAAGGGGGGGGAGGGGGGAGGGGGATTATGTTATTCTTGTTATTGATATTGTTATTGTTATTGCTGTGGGTGATACTACTGCTGGTATTGATGATGATGTTAAAACTGGTACTACCACTACTACTACTACTACTACTACTTCTTCTAGTACTATACTCCAGCTGTTACACAACTACAGCTGTTGTTGTTGTTGTTGCTCGTGTTACTACTACTATTGCTTTTCTTATAATTAGTATCATCATTATCTTCATTATCACCAATATCATGATTATTATCATAATCATTACCATTACAATAATTATAATTACTATCACCACCATTATTAACATCATCATCATCATCATCATCATCATCACCATTATCACCATCATCATCACCATCGAAACTCTTCCGTGAGGTTAAAGTACCGGCGACATTATCAGCATCATTTCGGTCCAAAGCCGAATCTCGATTTTTTTTCCCTCCCATCTCCAGCCGACAGCCAAACTAATTTTGAAACATCATTAACTTTTTCCGCATGTAACATGGCTCATTTATTTGGGCGAGTGAGAGGGAGAGAGAGGGAGAGGGAGAGGGAGAGGGAGAGGGAGGAGGGAAAGGGTTAGGAGGTGAGGGAGAGGGAGAAGGGTTAGGAGGAGGGAGAGGGAGAGGGAAAAGGGGAGGGGAAGGGGGAGAGTTAGGAGGTGGGGAGAGGGAAAGGGAGGGAGAGAGGGAGGGGGAGGGAGAAGGAGAGAAAGAGAAAGAGAAAGAGAAAAAGAGTACCGTAGAAAGAGAGAAAGAGCATTCCAAAAGACGAGAAAGAGGTGTGGAAACGCGGCCCTCTCTGTCATTATCTACGGCGTTCAGTTGAACATTTAAGGTGAAATATAGCAATTGATGTGATACTGACCCTATCACTCTCTGCGTCCCCTTCCGTATCCTCAATATGCCCCCCCCCCCCCCTCCCCTCTCCCCCACCCCTCTCCCTACCTCACCCCCTTTTTTCCCCTCGCAGAGTCATAGTTCTTTCAGCAAGTTGAATGAATGTTGCATCGGGTGACCTTGGGAGTGAAATTGACAGGGCTCTTGCTTGATCCCTCCTCTTCCTCCTCTTCCTCCTCTTCGCAGTCGGCTTCATCTACTCTACTCTGGTTATCGCGTTCTTCTCTTCTTCCTTTTCTTCCTTCGAATTCATTATTTTTACTTTTGCTCCGAAACTCGTCCATTTTCGGTGTTAATTGTTCCTTAGCAGCCCTTCACGCGTTATTCTCCCTTTCTTCTTCTTCCTCCTTCTCCTCTTCCTCCTTCCTCCTCCTCCTCCTCCTCCTCCTCCTCCTCCTCCTCCTCCTCCTCCTCTCCCCCTTCCTTTTTCTTCTCCTTCTCTTCATCCTCATTTTCCTCCTCCTTCCCCTCCTCCTCCTTCACCTCCTCCTCCTCCTCCCCTCCTTTTCCTCCACCTCCTCCTCCTCCTCCTCCTCCACCTTCACCTCCACAAACCCAATGTTCTATTCCTCTCAATTACCCCCACTTTCCATCAGTGTGAAGCAGGAAACCGCCCTCTTTTGAAAGAAGGAGTTCGTGCCCTCCCCTCCCCCCATCCCTTCCCCTCCTGGCCTAACCCCCCTGCCCTCCCCCCATCCCTTCCCCTTCTCCTCCTCCCATAGAGTGTCTGTCCTTCATTTGATAATCACTTTTTTTTTGGCTTTTTTTTTCTTCATCATCGACAAGAGAACACATGTAATTGTTTAATTTATTTTTCTTTCTTTCTTTCTTGTTACCCTGGCATTGCCTCCCCTCCCCTCCCCTCCCCTCCCGTCACCCTCTCCCCACCCCACCCCCACCCCCCTTGAGTACGAAGGAGTTGTCGACATTGTAACGTAAATGTCAGTCAAGTTGACACCTTTCCTGTCTCTTCTCTCTCTCCCCTCCCCTTCCCCTCCCCTTCCCCTCCCCTCTCCTTCCCTTCCCCACCCTTACTCGGTCGCCTCCCCTTCCCCTTCCCCTTTCCCTTTTAAAGAGAGGTGAGACAGAGGAAACAATGGTGCTTACCCTTACTCAAGCTCTTTGTTCCCCCCTCACCTCCTCTCAGCACCCCCTGCCCTTCCCCCCTCCACCATTCCTCTCCCCATTTGCCCCCCCCCCCCCTTCCCCCTTACCCCACTTCTCGCAGGTAGTCTCTTGGTGTCTTCGAACACAAGCGCAAGAATGCATTCACACCTTGCCGCCCCCCCTCCCCTACCTCCACCCCCACCCCACCCGGTCCCCTACTCCTCATCCCCCTCCCCCTCCTCCTTCCCCAGCCATCTTTGTTCTGTTGCATCTCTCCTCCCCCTCCCATTCCCCTCCCCCCTTTTTTTCTTTCTACTTTTTTTCATTTCATCATTTCTTTCGTGTTTCCTTTTTTTCCTTTGTTGCTAGATGACGTTAGCAGATTTTCGTCCATCGTCCTCTACCAATTAAAAATATTAATTAAGAAAAAAGAGAGGGAGAGAGAGAGAGAGAGACGGAAAATTCATCAGCCTCTCTTCCGCCCCCGACCCCCCCCCCCCCCCCCCCCCCCCCCCCCCTCCCTCCCTCCCTCCCTCCCTCCCTCCCCACGCATATCTCGCATGTATGTATGTATGTATGTATATATGTATATATGTATATATACGTGCGTCTCATGTACACCTTGCCCCCCCCCCCCTGCCTTTGCCCCCAGGATTAACCCCGCCGTTCTTTCCGCAGAGCAGTTGTAGGATGAGGATGGCCGCTGTGGAAGTGGGCAAAACAACGGGGAGTCACGAGTGCGGAGGATGCGGGAAGCGAATTAACGACCGGTATCTGCTCAAGGCCGTGGACCTCTACTGGCACGAGGACTGCCTCAAGTGCGGATGCTGCGACTGCCGCCTGGGCGAGGTCGGCTCCACGCTCTACAAGAAAGCCAACCTCCTCCTCTGCAAGAGGGACTACCTAAGGTAAGGCGCCGCCGCCACGCTGCTGGCCTCTTATATATATATATGCGTGTGTGTATGTGTGTGTGTGTGTGTGTGTGTGTGTGTGTGTGTGTAAGCCTGTGACCGTTGCAAGAAGTGCATCAGGGATGAAGGCTGATTATGCAACCGTAACGCCGTTGTATGTGTTTGTCTTTACCAACTTGGTGCATCGTATGAGGAAATAAAAAGTTTTTAGGTTAAATGAAAATAGTCTTAACAGATAATTTTGTCTGACAAAGTGTAAGTGTGTTGGGGGAATCGAAGAGAAAATATATCCAACGTACACCAAAAAAAAAGAAGCAGCATTTATTTAGCCTTTAAGCCCGTCGTCTCTCGAAAGGTCTCCCTCCACCTGACGAGATGAAGGACGAGCTCCTCCCCTCGGACCATGAGCCAGAGATGCTCGGATGAAGAGCGAGACAGATGGAGATGTAGATAAGTGGGTGAAAGGCGATTGGTAGTATTAAGATATCGCCTTGTAGATTGATGGATGCTGGGTTCGAGGGAGAGAAATAGAGATGGAAGGGGGGAGGTTAGGGACATGAGAGGATGTACAACGAGAGAGAGATGGAGGGGGGGGGAGGAGGGAGAGGGAAAGAGAGAGCGAGAGAGAGAGAGAGAGAGAGAGAGAGAGAGAGAGAGAGAGAGAGAGATAAGAATATGGTTAGACCCCCAACCCCATGAATAAAAAACGTATAGGCAAAAGCAGGAAACAGAGGCGGGAGTGGAAAGAGGGGATATGTCGAGAGGAGCAAAGGTAGAGTGAGGGGAAACAGGAGAGGACAAGGGTAGGGGGGTTAGTGCTAGGGAGGAGGGGATATGTCGGAAGAAGTAAGGGTAGAGAGAGAGAGAGAGAAATGGAGAGGGCAAAGAGGGGATAGATGGAGGGAAGGGGAGAGAGAGGGGAGGGGGGAAGGGGAGGGAGAGAGAGAGAGAGAGAGAGAGAGAGAGAGAGAGAGAGAGAGAGAGAAAGACGTAGCAAATAGAAAAAAATGTAGAAAAAAAAACTTTTATATAAGAGAGGACCAAACTCCACAATGAGGCTCAATAAATAAACAAGGGGAAACGATGCCAGGGAAACAGGGATAATGAGGAATGACGCGGGAAAGAAACCCGAGGGGAGAGAGAGGGGAGAGGGGAGGAGAGGGAGAAGTTGCAGGTGTGAGAGCGAGGTTGTGGGAGACGAGAAGCAAACATGACAGAGGGAGCTTAGCTGGTGAGTGGTCGTGAGGGAGAGAGAGAGAGAGAGAGAGAGAGAGAGAGAGAGAGAGAGAGGGGGGGGGGGGGATAGAGAGACTGGCAGGCATTCCTACATGTAAACAATTTAGGTGATAGTTAACGAGACAGCGCACACACACACACACACACACACACACACACACACACACACACACACACACACACACACACACACACACACACACACACACACACACACACACACACACACACACACACACACACACTCTCTCTCTCTCTCTCTCTCTCTCTCTCTCTCTCTCTCTCTCTCTCTCTCTCTCTCTCTCTCTCTCTCTCACTCACCCCACCCCACCCCATCCCTCACACAACCCCCCTCCACACACACCCTCCCCCGCCAGCACCCACCCCTCCACACGCACAGGCCGGTCATCATCTGCCCTCGAGTCCCAGTCTGAACGGTACGAGATAGCAAAGGGAATAATTAATAATGTGGATAATTAGAAGACCAAATAGCCAAGGGATCATTATCATCATCATCCACATCCACGTGGAGGTCACATTTCTGGAGGTGGAAGAGGTGGTGGAGGAGGTGGAGGTGGAGGAGGAGGAGGTGGTGGTGGGGGGAGGGGAAGGGGGGAAGGGGTTAAGGGGGAAAGGGAGGGGAAGGGGTTAAGGGGGAGAGGGAGGGGTATGTGGTGGTGGTAGGGGAGGAGATGGAGGTTGAGGAGAAGAAGAAGAAGAAGAAGAAGAAGAAGAAGAAGAAGAAGAAGAAGAAGAAGAAGAAGAAGAAGAAGAAGAAGAAGAAGGAGAAGGGGGATGAGGAGGAAAAGAAGAAGAAGAGTAGATGAAGGAGTAGAAGAGGAAAAGGAAGAAGAATAGAAGGAGAAGATGAAGGAGGAAGAAGAAGAAGAAGAAGGTAGAATATAGAGAAGAGCAAAAGGACATAGATATCGTAAAGAAAAAATGATAATGACTGAGGTACCAGGGAGAAAAAGAATAAAAAAAAGACAAAGAAACAAAAGGCAAGAGGCAAAAAAAGTGATAAGAATAAGAATAAGAAAAAAAGACGAATACAGAGACGGTCACAGAGACGAGAAGAAAGAGAGTTTACGCGAGAGTTTGAACAATGAAGGTAATTACCAAGGGATTCCGAGGGTCCAGCTCACCCCCCCCCCCCCCCCTTTCTCTCTCTCTCTCTCTCTCTCTCTCTCTCTCTCTCTCTCTCTCTCTCTCTCTCTCTCTCTCTCTCTCTCTCTCTCTCTCTCTCTCTCTCTCTCTCTCTCTCTCGCTCGCTCGCTCGCTCTCCCTCCCTTTCCTTCTCCCTCCCTTTCCTCTCTTCTCCTTCCCTCTCCTTCCTTACCTCCCTCCCTCCACCCACCAACCCCACTTCCTTTCCCCTCTTCTTTCCTTCCCCTTTTCTCTCCCCCACCCCCCTGTATCCCCTCGACACATGCGATGGATGAGGAGGAGGAAAAAGCAATGATAAAGAGGAGGGAATGAGGTGCGCGGCGTTGATGGTTTATTGATGTAAGAAGAGGAGGGAGAGAAAAGAAAGAAGAAAAATACGAAGACGAAGTAGAGGAGGACGTGGAAGAACCAAGATAAAGAGGAGGAACAGCGAGAAAACCGCAACAGAAAAAAAGGAGAAAGAAAACGCAAAGAATGTAAAAAAAAGAAAAAGAAAAACAAGGAAGACAAAGACAGGGAGAAGGAAGGGAACAAGGAGGAAGAATGGGGAAGGGGGGTGGGGTAGCCTAGGGAAGGGGGGAAGGGAGGAGGGGAGTGGTACAGGGGGGGAGGCCTAACGAAGGATGAGGGCTGGTAATTAAGGCTTCTGATTGAACATTCAGCGGTGGTGTGGCGGGGTGAGGGCGGGGCGGGCGGGGTGAGGGGTGGAGGGGCAAGGCGGGATGAGTAGGGAAGGGAGGGGGGGGGAAGGTTGGTGGGTGGGTGGGGAGGAAGAGAGACAGGTGAGGTAGGAGAGGGAGGGGGGCGAATTAATCCCAGCCTCGTGTGATCAAGGTTCATATCGTAGTCAATCATGTTTTCATAACCTCTTCAGTACCTCTTGGTCAAACTTCTGTGTGTGTGTGAGAGAGAGAGAGAGAGAGAGAGAGAGAGAGAGAGAGAGAGAGAGAGAGAGAGAGAGAGAGAGAGAGAGAGAGAGAGAGAGCGTGCGTGTGTGAATCGTGATACTTTTTTCAAGACAGAAGATTGTGATTAACGAATTATCCAATCATCCCCTCCCTTTCTACCCCCCCCCCCCCTTCCTCCTCCTCCTTCCATCTCCCTTCCGGCGCCTCTTTGTGCCCCCCCCCCCCACCTAGACCCCACATGCACCTGTCGTGATCGCCTCGCGAACAGTGATTACCGAAAACTTACGAAAGAGAAAGGAAGAACGACGAAATTAAGCGAAAATAGGGAAACAAAAATAAAAAAGAAAAGAAGAGAAAGACATTCCACGATGATAAAAGAGCTGTGATGATGATAAAGAATGATAACGGTGATATTCCGATTACAGGTGATGATAAATAACGATCTTGTTATAAGGATGGCGACAAATCAGAACGATAGTTGAAGGAATATTGAACAAAAAATGTATATAATGAAAAAAAAGAAAAAAGATGAAGAGTATGGACCGTCATCATTAGCGAAGGACAAGGAGAGGGGGGGGGAGGGAAGGAGAGGGGAACGAGGGGAGAGGGAGGGGTTTGAGGAGGAGAGGACGAGAGGAAGGAGAGGAAAAGACTGACCTCCGAAAAGGATGCTGTTCCTTAAGAAGCTGGAGAGCCTCTGAACCCGTCTTTATCCCCCCCATCCTCCCTCCCCCCTCCCCTACCCAATCCCCTCATCCTTGTCCTCCTCCTCCTCCTGGTCTTCCTTGCCCCCTCCCTCCCCCCTCCCCACCCTCTCCTTCTCCCTCTCACCTTATTAGATCTCTTCCTCCCTCACGTCCCCCCCCTCCCCCACTCAATTTCTCTTCATCTCCTTCCTTTCCTCTCCCTTCGTACCCCCCTCCTCACCCACCTTAACCCTCTCCCCCCTGTATCCCTACCCCCTCCCCTCCCTTTTCCATATTTCCCCCCTTCCCCTCCCTACCTGCCCCACTCATCTCAAAACTCCCCTCCCCCTTCCCTGCCCCCAATCTCTCATGTCAAAACTCCTCTCCTCCTCCCCTCCCCCACCCCCTCTCCCTCCTGATCCCTCATCTCAAAATCCCACAACCCCACCCCCAACCCCTCCCCCCTCCCCCTCCCCTCTTCCCCCTCCCCCCTCCCCCCCCTTCCCCACCTCAAAGATCGAGGTCCTGACCCCTCATTATAAGTTTCCTCTCCGCTACCAATGTGTCCAGCAATGTTCAGTAATTGGCTGTGTCTCCTTATTGCGAGAGGCCAGCCGCTGTTGAGCTGTTTGTTTGCTTGTTTTACGGACGGAGCCGGCGCGAGGGTTCGTCGGGATAGGGGGAAGGGGGGTGGGGGTGGGGGAGTAGAGGGGGGTTGGGTTGTGGTGATGGGGGTTGGGTGTGGGGTGGAAGTGGGGTTTATATGTTGGGAATAAGTAGGATTGAGTTATGCGAAGATAGGGTGGAGAGAGAGAGAGAGAGTGAGAAGAGAAGAGAGAGAGAGAGAGAGAGAGAGAGAGAGAGAGAGAGAGAGAGAGAGAGAGAGAGAGAGAGAGAGAGAGAGAGAGAGAGAGAGAAAGAGAGAGAGAGAGAGAGAGAGAGAAAGGGATTGATTCAGAGTCAATAGTCAGAAAGAGACAAAGGCAGTTAAAACAAGATAAATACAATCATAACAAGGATGAACAGGAATCAGACAGGGAATGAAGGATAAGAAGTGGAGTTAGCATGGGTGGCAGGGGAAGGAAGAACGGAGGAGGGGGAGGAGGAGGAGGAGGAGGAGGAGGGGAAAGAGAGGAGAAGAGGAATCTACCTCACCTATACCCCCCACCCCCACCCCACCCCCCCACCCAGCCTCAGGTTATCACGCGAAGATTCCTCTCGTCTACCTGTACTTTTTCCTCTTCTCATTTCCTGCACGCCTGTTTTTCCCCATCTTTATTTTCATTCGTTTCTTCGATTCTCGTGTCTTGCTGATCGGTTCTTACGATTGGGAGCTTATGTATCTCCCCTTCCCCCTGCTCTTTCTCTCTCTCGCTAGTTCTTTCTCTCTCTCTCTCTCGCTCTCTCTCTCTCTCTCTCTCTCTCTCTCTCTCTCTCTCTCTCTCTCTCTCTCTCTCTCTCTCTCTCTCTCT
>BOPN01002731.1:75000-80000 GCA_017312705.2 Penaeus japonicus | reverse complement strand
CCTCCCTCCCCCCTCTCTCTCCCTCCCTCCCTCCCTCTCTCTCCCTCCCTCTCCCCTCCTTCAACCTCCCTCCTTTCTTCGTTCCGGCCTTTTTATTTTACCATTGTTCCGATGGAGAAATTGAGCAGTGTTGTATAGACGCAAATTAGAGTCGGCGGAAAGCGAGGAAAACGGACGAGGCAAAATTACGAAAGGGGGGAGGGAGGGGGGCGGGGAGAGGGGGCGAGGGGGCGAGTGGAGGTCTAGTAAATACTGTGTGTGTGTGTTGTGTGTGTGTGTGTGTTTGTGTGTGTGTGTGTTTGTGTGTGTGTGTGTGTGTGTGTGTTTGGACGTACTCATTCACACACATACGCATGCTCATTCATACTCACGCACACAACCCACCTACCCACACCCACTCACCCGCCCACCCACACCCACTCACCCTCCTCCACGCCGCCTCCTTCCCTTGCAACAGGAACCCCGCCCGCAGCCTCAGAGCCGCGCGAGAGGGACAAGGCCGGGGGTCTGGTCCGCTCGCTCCATCTTTCACTCTCATTCTCTCACTCAAAACCGCGCCGCGAGAAGAGGGGCGTAACGAACGCTCCCAATTAAGCTTCTCCCTAACTAACCTCGCTAACTCCACCCCCCCCCTTCCCCTTCCCTCTTCCTCCTCCCTCCTCCCTCCTCCCTCCTCCCTCCCCCTCCACTGCTCCTTACCCTTTCCCCTCTTCCCTCTCCGTGCCTCGTTCCCTCTCGTCATTCCGACTACTCTCTTCCTTCTTCCCTCTCCTCTTTTTTTTTTTTCTTCTTCTTCTTCTTCTTCTTCTTCTCTTCTTCCTCTTCCTTCCTCCTCTTTTCCCTTTGACTTTTCTTCCTACTCCTCCACTTCCTCTTCCCCTTCCAATTCCTCCACCACTACCACCACCTACTGTTCCTCCTCCTCTTTTTCCTCCTCCTCCTCCTCCTCCTCTTCCTCCTCCTCTTCATCCTCCTCTTCATCCTCCTCTTCATCCCTCCCTCCTCCTGCCCCCTCTTCCCATCCCAATTAGAATCGAGAACAGAACCTCAAATTTTGAAGCAAGCTGCGAATGAGGGCGAATTTACAGCTTGTCATTAATCCGTAATTTGTGTTGGTATCGGTGAGAGGCTGCTGAGAGAGTGAGAGAGAGAGGGTGGGAGGGAGAGGGAGAGAGAGAGGGAGAGTGAGAGAGAGAGGGTGGGAGGGAGAGAGAGAGAGAGAGAGAGAGAGAGAGAGAGAGAGAGAGAGAGAGAGAGAGAGAGAGAGAGAGAGAGAGAGAGAGAGAGAGAGAGACCCAACTCTGAACAGCAAGGTAGCCGTGCAAGGCGAGCGTTGCATTGGGCGGGGATCAAGCATTGCCTTATCCCTATCAGTTGCTTATCAGCGGCCGCGTAAAGCCGTGCTTCTTTCGGCACCGCGGAGTCAAACAAACGATAAGAATCCACAAATCCAAATCCGCGGGTCGTAAGCTTTGTGTCGCCGGCAATAGAAACGACATTAGCTCGCTCCCTCTTTTGAGATGGGGAGGAGGGGGAGGGGGAGGAGGAGGGAAGAGGGAAGGGAAAGGGGGGAGGAGGAGGGGGGGAGGAGGGAAGAGGGAAGGGAAAGGGGAGGAGGAGGAGGAGGAAGGGTAGGTCGGGAGAGGTAGCTGGGTCTTGTAAACGGAGCAATGATTGCATGTTGATAAGAGATGAATTAAAGCGACGCAGACTCTCACCCAAATCCGGGGGAATTTGCTGGAGCTACTTTGTGTTTGAGTGCGGGGGAAGGGGGAGGGAGGGTGGAGGAGGGAGAAGGGGGGAGGGGGAGGATGAGAGAGGAGGGAAAAGGCTTACGGTGCTTCCTCATGAGTATTCAAAGTTGAGTCGTGTTTATTCACCCTCCGCCCTCATCCATCGCTCATCAGGGCCGAGATAACATATCCGCTCCCCTTCTCGTTCTCATAAGTTTGGGGGGGCTGGGAGGGGGGGGGGGGGAGGACTTGATGCATTGCAAATTTTGATGCTCCGTAAACCGGAAAACGATTGGTTTGCAACGTGTGTGTGTGCGTGCGTGCGTGTGTTTGCAAAAAATACCTCTGTAGTCTAAATGGGTATTGGTTGCAATTACGTTATTATTGTGATTTATGACAGTCTCTCCCTCTTCCTCTTCCTCTTCCTCACTCTCTCCCTCTCCCTCTCTCCCTCTCCCTCTTTCCCTCTTTCCCCCTCTCCCTCACTCCCTCTCTCTCTCCCTCTCTCTCTCCCTCACTCCCTCTCTCTCTCTCTCTCTCTCCCTCTTTCCCTCTCTCTCTCTCCCTCTCTCCCTCTCTCCCTCTTTCCCCCTCTCCCTCACTCCCTCTCCCTCTCCCGGTGATATTGAGACCGCTGCCTCGTATTTATGTGACTGTAGCAATAACAGTTGTAGTTTTAATGAGAATTGTATAGTGATAATAACAGTGATTATAAAATACATCGCCGATTTAGGTGATTATACTAGAAATGTTTGCCTCCGTTTCGGCGGCTGTTCTGAATTTTATTTTACGACTGTTATTAGCAGCACGATTATTAATATTAAACGTGTCTCTAATTATTTGATCGCCGTTAAATAAACTCGCGATTGAGTCGCCCTCCTTACCGCTGATTAAGTCATTGATGAGTGATGTAGGCTGGGTGGGATGTTGAAGAGAATCCAGGTTTGGGGGGGGGGGGAGGCGGCGTATGAAGCACCTTAGGAGTGAGGGTTATTTTCTCTCGCTTCTCTTTCTCTCTCTCTCTCTCTCTCTATCTATCTATCTATCTATCTATCTCTCTCTCCTTCTTCCTCTTCTTCTTCCTCCTGCTCTTCTTTCTTCTTATTTTACTCCTTCCTAATAAGATCGGCGATGTGGATTCTTCGAAATTCCCATTGTTTGGTTTGTGCGGCAAGATTTTATTTATTTAACAGCCGGATGCCCTTCCAGCCGGCAACCCCCGCCATTTATCGCTCTCAGCTGTTCCTCCATCCATTTATTGACACGCATTGTTTGAGTGGTTGCTTTCGGCCCACGCGCGCGCACGCACACACGCACGCACGCTCTCCCGCTCGCTCGCACTCCAAGCCGCGCCACTCTCCCGGCCAAGGGCTGGATATCGAATAGCTATTACAGGTAACTCGAGGCCATTGTAAAACATTTATTTCCGTTCCGATTGCCGGCGCACTGAGAGCTTTCGTCCATTTGCGGCGCGCGGGAAGTGTCGCGTCGCCGGCTTGGATTACGGGCGCGCTATCCACACCCGCCTGTCCCGCCTCTCCCGCGAGACTGGTGAGCGGGCGGAGCCTTGGCGAGTCCTGCCTGCGAAGGGCTGTCCCGGCTGAGGCTCCTCCTTGAGGTAGGGCACCTTGGAGATGGGTAAGGGGAGGGTGAAGGGAGGTAGGGGGGGATGGGTTAAGGGAGGTTGAGGGAAGGGGAGGAGGGGTGGGTTGAGAGAGAGGGGAGGAGGGAGTTGGGGTAAGGAAGAGTGTGGGTAAGGAAAGGGAAAAGGGGGTGGACTTGTGAGGGGAGGATAGGAGGGATGACGGCGAGAGGGTGAGGGGTAGGGACGCGGGGAAGGGGGTGGGGGTATGGGGGTGAAGGAGGGGTCGACAAGGATAGGTCCAGGGTGGAGATTATCCAAGATTAGTTTGGCTCGGCCTGCTACGGCCAAGGTAATTAGGCTTTGGATTATCTGTAATGAGCAAGTTTTCTTGCAAATGCTACGCAATTGGGTGCGGCAATCTCATATGATTACGCCGATTAAACGGGTCGTTGTCGTTTTGAAAGGGTTAATGACGTGCGCTCGCGAGGGGGGGAAGGGGGAGGGGAAAGCGGGAGGAGGAGGGGGAGGGGGAAGGCGAGAGGGAGAGGGAAGGGAGAGCGAAGTTTGGCTTTATACTTGATTGTAGGGAAAATGTGTATTTAAAATGTAGGTGAAATCCATTTCGTAATTAGTGGAGATAATGAGTACGGGCGGCTTTGTACTCTCTCTCTCTCTCTCTCTCTCTCTCTCTCTCTCTCTCTCTCTCTCTCTCTCTCTCTCTCTCTCTCTCTCTCTCTCTCTCTCTCTCTCAATCTCTCAATCTCTCTCTCGGCCTATCCCACTGTTTCTCGCTTTCCCTCTCTTTCCCTTCCTCTCCCTACCTTCCCAATTCCCAGTTCCCCCCACACACACACTCCCCACCCAACCTCCCCCCCACCTCTCCCCTCTACTTCCAACCCCCCCCCCTCTCCCCCCAAACCAGGACATATTTCGGGCCGAAGCGACGACACACCCGCCACCGTTATCTTAGAATCAAGCAAGAGTGCCCACTTAGCATATTTCCAAGTTAAGACACGACCCTACCTTGCATATTTCCACCTCGAGTTACGGCGCGTGGCTCCATATTTCCGGGTCGAGAAACGGGCGTGGTGGTGGTGGCGGCAGGGGTGAGGATGGGGGTGGGGGTGGGGGTGGTGGAAGGGTTAAGGGAGGAGGAGGGGGGGAGGGAGAAGGGTTAGGGGTTAGGGGATAGGGGATAAGGAGGGGGAGGGGGAGGTTAAGGGTTAAGAAAAGGCTAGAGGGTGACAAGGAATGGAGCATAATCGGGATGTAATACAGGCAGGGCTTTGTTTATGTGCGGGGGGAGGGGGGGATTAAGATATAGAGAAGAATGTAAATGGAAGAAATAGACCGGAGGGGAAGCAGGGGATAGGGAGGGGGTAGAATACATATATGAATAAATATGTGTTTGAGAAACGTGGGCGTGATTAGGCAGGGACGAAATGGGCGTGATTATATAGGAAAAACGTGGGCGTGACCAGACATGGGAAAAAAGTGGGCGTGATTAAACAGGAACAAAATGGGCGTGATTAGACGGGAACAAAAAAGCAGAAGTGACTAGACCTGAGGGAAAAGTGGGCGTGAACAGACGTGGGGGAAAAAAGGTGGGCGTGATTAAAGCTTCTAGAAGTGTCATACCCCGTTTGTCTCTGGTGTTTTAGCAACTCGGGTTTCCTTGCATA
>BOPN01002731.1:65000-67500 GCA_017312705.2 Penaeus japonicus | reverse complement strand
GGGGAGAAAGGGGAGGGGATGGAGGGAGGGTTGATAGGGATGTAGCGAAGGAAGAAGAGGAAGAATATGGAAGAAAGAAAAGGAGAGGGGATAGAAACGATGATAGCGAGGTCGATGGAAAGGGAAGTAAAAGACGAGACACGAACATAAGTGGTGAAATTGATGGAGCGAAAGAGAGTAGATGGAGAAAGGGGAAAATAGAAGTGGAAATTAAGATAGAGAGAAGAGACGAGAAAAGAAAGACAGAGACAGAGAGACTGAGAAAACGTACATAGCAATAGGGTGGGATAGGGGAGGGAGGGAGGGAGGGGGGTGAAGGGGCTGTGGATAGTGGGTGGGTAGGGGGGTGGGGGGGTGAAGTGGGTGTTAGCCGAGGTGGTTTATAGCACGTTGTTCCCCCGGAAATTTGTATTTCTTTCACTCTCATTCTTTCCCCGTTATGAAAAATGTAGGAACTCGTTATATCGTCCTTTTGTGCCGTTCCTTATGTGCGAGATGGGGGGGAGGGGGAAAGGGGGAAGGGGAGGGGGGAGAAGGGGGAAGGAAGAGACGATAGATGTGAGGGGACGAAAGAGGGGAGAAGGGGGAGGGGGGAGAAAGGGGAAAGAAGAGAGGATAGATGTGAGGGGACGAAAGAGGGGAAGGGGAAGGAGAGAGAAGGAAAATAAAAGATCGATGAGAGGGGAGACAGGAAGGGAGGGGGAAAAGAAGAGAAGAGAGATGCGAGGGCACAAACGAGGGGAGGGAAAGAGAGGAGGGGAAGGAGAGATAAAAATGAGGTCAGTTAGACAGAAAAGGCGAAAAGAAAAAAGGCGAAGCTTAAAGAAAAAAAAGGAAACTAAAAGCTGAAAAATAAAATAAAATGGGAAAGCTTAAAACAACAAGAAAAATAAAAAGATAAAAAAAATCAAAAGGGAAAAGCTTAAAGAGAATTAAAAAAAAAAGGCGGAATAAAAAGAAAAAATACAAAAAAAAGACGGAAAGCTTTAAAAAAAAAGAAAGAAAGAAGGCGAAAGCTTTGAACAGAAATACAGGAATGAAAGCTTAGAAAATATCCTACAGAAGAAACTAAGCTTTTGAAAAAATAAAAATAAAAAACGTGTATGTTGATTAACGGCATTTCGATTGTGATCCCATTCTGTTGTAGCGTTCTGTGTAATTTATTTTGCAGTTGATAAAACAAAACGCTTAATAAGTGACCCTTCCCCCCTCTCCCCCTCCCCATCTCCCTCTTCCCCTCCCCCCCACCTTCGATAGATCGCATTTCATGTCGATAAAGGATATTTTTTATTTCCTTTTTTTTGTACGATAATTTCATCTCTTTTTGGGAGGACTTGATATTAACAATTCTGTAATAGGATTTTTTACGAGCAGAAGTTAATGACAAATCTCCGGGTATATTGTCATTAAGTAATTTTTGAACTTGGCTGATACTTTTTAATTTGGAAGAAAAAAATGGCGTTTTCAATTAACGTCCAGAGAGGGGGGACATTTTTAAACTTTTTTTTTTCTCTTTTTTTTTTCATTATGAGCGGAATGTGATTTTAGATATATTTATCATGATGACGGTAAGTGGAAAAAGTGAGAGCGCAAATTCTGTGATATAGGATCATGTAGCTATATGGAATATATGTGCACGCGCGCGCACACACACACACACACACACACACACACACACACACACACACACACACACACACACACACACACACACACACACACACACACACACACACACACACACACTCAAACACACACACAATCAAACACACTCAAACACAAACACACACACTCTCTCTACATATTTGAGTGTGTGCGTATGTCTGTATGTTAGATAAAATAAATAAATAAATAGACGTTGATGAACCCGACTGGAATCTATTAAATTGATGACGGATTAGATTCGGGAGATAAAGTGATGCTGATTGTGTGCTCGCCGCCCATCTGCTGTTGCATCTGAAAGGGTTCATTTTTCCTCCAGCATGGGCGGCGGGGGTGAGGGTCAGGGAAGGGGTGGGAGGGAATGGGCAGAGGGATGTGAGTGAGGGATGAGGGTCAGGGGAAGGGGAAAGGGAAAGGGAAAGGGAAAGGGGAAAGGGGAAAGGAGACGGGAAGTGTAGACCCGCCTCCACGCTCTTCTCTAATTAACACTGTTGTCAAGGTATGCAAATCTACGCGTCCCCCTCCTCCCCCTCCTCCTCCTCCTCCCCCGTCCCACTCCCCCTATCCCCATCCCACGTTCCGCCCTCTTCCCCCTCTCCTCCCCCCATCCCCTCTTCCCTTCCCCTTTCCCCTTTCCCTCTAGCCCTCAGTGAACATCCAGGCACAGTATATTTTGGCCAGAATGCCTGTACACTGCAGATGGTGTGTGCTGGGGCTCCATCCTGATCCAGTCTCAGTGTAGTTTGTGGAAAAAAACAACAACTGCACGAGTCGACTACGGGCTCTTCCGTTGCAAGGGTAGGTCTCCTTGCAACATGCCAAAGGAGGGAGGGGAGGA
>BOPN01002731.1:55000-60000 GCA_017312705.2 Penaeus japonicus | reverse complement strand
AATATATTTGTTATTGATTTTCTGTGTTTGTTTAACATTATCGAAGTCTTTGTTATAATAATTAAAATCAACATCGTTACCGCTACGCATAGCTTTTTATTTGTTGTTGATGTTCTTTACGAAAAAAAGGTTATTTCACGCGTTCATAGGGCGGTTGGGGCTGGGGGCTGGGGGTAGGTGGAGGGGGTTGGTAATTGAATATGCTGTATGAGCTGCTTGCGTGAAGCGAGTGAGTGACATGAGAGGTGAATGAGGTAGACCTTTGTTAACGTGTTCTGTGACTCACCTCGAGTGAAGATCTAGAATGACTCACTTCAGTTTAGTTTGGGCTTACCCTTCCCCTCCCACACCCCCCTCTTTCGATACCCCCTACCCCCTACTCCCCTCTCCACCTCTAACTTCCCGTGTTGAAGAGTGAACCCACCTGCACAAACCCACCTGTATGAACCCACCAAGACTTAATCCCCAGAAGCGACCTACCGGGAATAACCCACTTGCATGAGCCCCGCCTCGAATAACTCACCAGAAGTAACTTACCTAGAATAACCCACCTGCACGACCCCCCCCCCCACCCCCCGGAGTGACCCACGTGCCCTTCCACCTCTCCCTCCCCCCACCCCAAGTGCCAAGATCCCCCCCACCCCTCCCCCTCCCACCCCCGCGCCTCATTACGCCCCATCCCGACCGACAATCTGCATGCGTTATCTAGCAGCGGGCAACCTCCAATGCAGCATCCAAACTGACATATTCTAATGAGATGGACTTTTGTGCACGTTTAGAAAATGATGCTCGCTTTATAGAACGCGTCTCCGGCCAAGGCGGGATTAAGTGGCTGATCCACACAAGGGCCACGGGCGCGATCCCGGCCGTGGGATTCTCGACCTTGTGTCTCTCTCGGGGTGAGCTGGAGAGGCGTCGAGGGGGCAAGGGGGGGTGGGGGGGAGGAAGAGAGGAGGAGGAGGAGGAAGAGTGGGGGGAAGAGGAGGAGGAAGGAGGAAGAGGAGGAGGAGGGGGGAAGGACTCCTAACCAGGGGGCAAAAACCTAAGGTAAATCCAATTATAAAAGCAACACTTCCCCTTTTGGCACAATGTGAATGAAAAGTATCCTCTACTAACGAATGGATGTACTAATTAACTCTGTGAGGATACTTTTGTAGTCTCCCGCACGGGCCCTTTCTTCGCCTAATGAGGTTGGTCGCTTTTCACCGAGGAACACTTGGCTTTTGTCCGCGACACTCCCGGCGCCCTCGCCCTCGCCCTCGCCCTCGCTCTCCGGGGCCGACCCACCCAAGGCGCTATGGACACACTTCATGCCCGCTGTGGCGCTGTTGTGGTGGGGGGCGGGCTGGGCTGGGCCGGGGGTGGAGGGGGAGGGGGAGGGGATGTGGGGTGGTGGTGGTGGAGGACAGGGTGTTGGTGGGAGAGGTGGAGCGGAGTGGGGAAGAGAAGAGGGGTTGGGGGGGAAGGGAAGGTGGGTGAGGACATGGTGGTGGGGGAGAGGGAGAGGGAGGTGATGAGGGGGGCGCGGATTCAAGAGAGGACATGGTGATGGAGAAGAGGAAGGTGGTGGAGGATGGGGGGGGGCGAGAGGGGAAAGCAGAATGAATGAGGTTTTGGTGAAGGAGAAGAAGCTGAGAGAAGGAGAGACTCACAAATACACACAAACATACAGAGACAGAATCCGATTTAGAGCTAGAGGCACAGACGGATATAAACACAGACGAGACAAAACCAAAGAAGAAGAAGGAAAAAAAAAAAAACGAGAAAATAGAAAACGGAATATATAAGCAATGAAACAGCGACACTCACCACAGACGCTGAAGACAGACAGACGCGAAGAAAAGAACGGGTGTTAGTCGGCCACAGGGGAAAGGTATTGTCCACCAGGAAAGGGAGGAAAAGGGGGGGCAGGAGGCAGCGAGGGGGAAGGAGGGGCGACGATTAGAGATGTTTGTTTAGAGGGGACGTTGTGGCCCTCTGTAAAGAGATGGAGAAAGAGGGTGTGTGTTTTTTTTCAATGTATTCTTTTTTCCCCTCAAGTGTCCCAACTGCAAGAGGTGTGACTGGCCAGAATTTGATCATACTAAATGTCTCAGTGTGATGCCGACCTAAGCAAGAGCTTTTTTTTATGTGAGTGCCCCCCCCCCCCTAAGATGACGAGCCTTGCAAAGCGCCTTCCCCCCTCCCCCTCCCCCCTCCACACGTTGATTCGGTGTTGCTTGATGGAAATCGACCTGGCGTGGTTTGCAAGAGTTGTCCGGCATACTTGATAGATCGCGCTTTAGCATGTTGCAATAAGAAGTTAACTCGTGTGCATGACGAGAGAGAAAGAGGACCAAACGCATGTCCATGCGTGTAGTTGTTTTATTTCCCGTGTATTTTCCCGACCGCACATGTCCCTCAGTGACCATCTAATTTAACTTGTGTTGCATCTTTTTGTTATCATGCTCTCTCTCTCTCTCTCTCTCTCTCTCTCTCTCTCTCTCTCTCTCTCTCTCTCTCTCTCTCTCTCTCTCTCTCTCTCTCTCTCTCTCTCTCTCTCTCTCTCTCTCTCTCTCTCTCTCTCTCTCTCTCTCTCTCTCTCTCTCTCTCTCTCTCTCTCTCTCTCTCTCTCTCTCCATCTATCTACGTATCTATCCTCCTCCTCTTCGTTTCCCTCGCTGTGTGCGTGACTCCCATGTGTCCGTTTTCTACCATCTCTCCCTCCCCGCTTTCCAAAGTTATGCATCTTTCAATATTTCCATTTCCACCTAACCGTTCTCTCTCTCTTTGCTTCTCTCTTTCTCTCTCTCTCTCTCTCTCTCTCTCTCTCTCTCTCTCTCTCTCTCTCTCTCTCTCTCTCTCTCTCTCTCTCTCTCTCTCTCTCTCTCTCTCTCTCTCTATCTCTCTCTCTCTCTTTCTCGCTCTTTTTTTCTTTCTTTCATCCCCCGCCCCCTCCCTCTCTAACTCTCTCTCTCTCTATCTATCTCTTTCTCACCCTTCCTCTCTCTCTCTCTCTCTCTCTCTCTCTCTCTCTCTCTCTCTCTCTCTCTCTCTCTCTCTCACTCTCTCTCTCTCTCGCTCTTTCGCTTTTTTTTCTGCTCTCCACTTTCCCATCCATTTTTTACATCCAATTCCCTCACCCTCTCTGCTATGATTAGAAAATCTAGAAAGCTCAGATGATATGTGTTTTTCTTTTGTTTTCGTTCTTTTATATTCGATTTTTTAAAGCCTCGTGGCTGTTATTTATATTTATTGTTTGTTTGCTTGTTTGCTTGTTTTCGGTTTTGCCTTTGCACTTCTCGATATTGGCAATTTTGGTTTTGTTTTCTTTTTCTTACTTCTCTCTCTCTTTCTCTCCTATTTACCTTCTCTTCTTTTCGAGTTTTATCAGCTATGCTTCTATTCCTTTTCATTTCCCCCTTTTTATACATATTTTCTTGATTTTCCTCTGTTTCCTATTCGTCGTTTTTTCACCGGGTTTTTCCTCGTATTCCCTATCCTCCGTTTTCTTTTGATTCCCCCGTTTCCTCATGTCCTGATATTATTTGTTCTTGTCTTAGCTTTTCACGAAATGCCTCTCTCTCTCTCTCTCTCTCTCTCTCTTTCTCTCTCCCCCCCTCCCCCTCCTCCTCCTCCTCCTCCTCCTCCTCCTCCTCCTCCCTCTCTCCTCCCTCTCTCCTCCCTCTCTCCTCCCTCTCCCCTCTCTTCCCCTCCCCTCCCCACCAACTCTCCGTTTCTCTCTCTATATCTATCTATCTCGTCTCCCTCAATATCCTTCCCCTCCATCTATCTCTACTTGACCCCTCCCCCCATCTTCTCCCTCAACTTCTCCTTCCACCCTTCCCCCCTCCGTCCATCTTCTCCTTCCACCCCCCACCCCCCCTCCTTCTTCTCCCTCCTCCATTTCTCCTGTTAGACACCGTTTCAAATTCATGAATACGGAATCAGGTCAACAAAGAACGCTGGATTAAAGGTCGTATACGGTTAAAAGAAGAAAATGAAGAAAGAAGAAGGAGAGAGAGAGAGAGAGAGAGAGAGAGAGAGAGAGAGAGAGAGAGAGAGAGAGAGAGAGAGAGAGAGAGAAAAGAGGGGGGGAGGAGGAGAAAGCGAAGGAAAGAAAAGAGAGGAAATGGATATCTATACAGTTTATTTTTTTTATCAACATCACGTTTTCGTTTTTTTCCTCATCCGTGGTACCACGCCCCCCCCCCCCTTCTTCCATTCCTCTTCCGCTTGCTTTTTAACATTAGATTTCTTTATTACCATCCGATTCACCTATTTAAGCCCCCACCTTCACCTTCACCCTCACCCCTACCCTTACCCCTACCCCTACCCCTACCCTTACTTCCGAGCTACAGGGTACGCTAAAGTATCTTTAGTTGCTGACACGTTTGCACAGTGGCCAAGGCTGTGTTTATTTTTTTTCTTCTCTCTCTCTCTCTTCGTCTTCTGGTGAATTGGACGCTATGTTAGGGATAGCATCTGTTTAAGTTGTTAGTGTTAGTGTTTAATTAGTTAAGGGATAGTTTGTTTGCTGTTTTTTTCTTTCGTTTTTTTCCATTTTTGTTTGTTTGTTTGTTTGCTCTTTACCCTGTAAAACTACTTCCCTCTTTTTATCCCTCTTTACGTTTTACTTCCTCTTCCACTCCCTACCTTCCCTCCTCCTCCTCTCATATTTGCTCTTCTCCTCTCCCCCATTTCCATCCCTTGTTCTCCACCTCCTCTTCATCCTTTCCCGTTCCTCCCTCCTCCCTTCTTTCTTCTTCCTGGTCCTCCTCCCTCTTCCTCCTCCTGGTCCTCCTCACCACCACTACCAACAACAACAACCCTTCTCTTCTTCCTTTTCTTGCTTTCGTCCTTCCCTCTTCCCTCACTTCTTCTTCCTCCTCCTCTTCTTCCTCTTTCTCTTCCTCATCCACCCGCTCCCTCTTCCTCTTCTCCTCCTCCTCCTCACCTTTTCTTGCTTTTGTCCTTCCCTCTTCCCTCACTTCCCCCTCCTCCTCCCCTTCCTCCTTCTT
>BOPN01002731.1:12500-45000 GCA_017312705.2 Penaeus japonicus | reverse complement strand
CACACGCACACGCACACGCACACGCACACACACACACACACACACACACACACACACACACACACACACACACACACACACACACACACACACACACACACAGAAGAATGATAGAGGGGAAGGTAGAGAGAGAGAGGCAGAGACAGAGAGAGAGTGAGATAAAGACGGAGAGAGAGAAAGAGAGAGAGAGACAAACAGAGACAGAGAGCGAGCGAGCGAGAGAGAGAGAGAGAGAGAGAGAGAGGGAGAGAGAGAGAGAGAGAGAGAGAGAGAGAGAGAGACAGGCAAAGGAAGAGAGGGCAGCCGCTATGTGGTGGAGGGGAGGAGGCTTTGTGGAGGGGGGGGGAGGTGAGGGAGGGGCCCGACAGAAGAAACAATCACGTATAGGATCGCCGTTATTGAGGATACCGTTCCATTTGGCCGAGTGATAGTAATGCTGGCTTATTGGAGTCCGTGCAGGGGGAAAGGGGGAGGGCGTGGGGGGAGGGGGAGAGGGGGGAGGAAGAGGGGGAGAGGGAAGGGGGAGAGGAATAGAGGGAGAGGGGGGAGGAAGAGGGGAACAGGGAGAGAGAGAGGAAAAGAGGGAGGAAGAGGGGTAAAGGGAGAGAGGAAGGACGGAGGGGGAAGGAAGAGGGGAACAGGGAGAGAGAGAGGAAAAGGGGGAGGAAGAGGGGTAAAGGGAGAGAGGAAGGACGGAGGGAGAGGGGGAGGAAGAGGAAGAGGGGGAGAGAGGAGAGACGGAGGGAGAGGTAGGGGGAGAGAGGAGGGACGGAAGGATAGGAAGAGGGGAAGGTGGGACGGAGGGGGAGGGGAAGGAGGTGAGGGATAGAGGTAGGGGGGAGGAGGGAGATAAGGAGGGAGGGTAGGAAGGAGGAAGAGGTGAGGGATGGAGGGACGGGGAGGAAAAGGGATAGATGGAGGGGAGAGTGTGAGTGAGAGAGAAAGAGGAAGACGGATAGATGGAGGGGAGGGTGTGAGTGAGAGAGGGAGGGGGAGGAATAAAGATGGGAGGGAGAGGGGGAGTGGAATGAGAAAGTGAGAGAGAGAGTGGGGGGGAGGAAGTAAGACAGAGATGAAGAGAGAGGGGGGGGAGATAGGTGCGAGAGAGAAAGAGAGAGAAAGGAAGAGAGGGGATAGGGAGACTGAATGTTTTAGCGAGCTTCCGGTTGGTGAAATTGAAGGAGGGGGACGAGGAATGAGAGTGAGGGAGAGCGAAAAGAGGCAAGCTGCGAGAGAGAGAGAGAGGGAGAGGGAGAGGGAGAGGGAGAGGGAGAGGGAGAGGGAGAGAGAGAGAGAGAGAGAGAGAGAGAGAGAGAGAGAGAGAGAGAGGGAGAGGGGGGGGAGGGAGAGTACGTTCCCTATCCATACCATATATCTACAATGGTTGCTAGGACACAGTACGCACTTATTCTCAAATTAACCTTTTATTATTCTTTGCGCCATCTCTCTCTCTCTCTCTCTCTCTCTCTCTCTCTCTCTCTCTCTCTCTCTCTCTCTCTCTCTCTCTCTCTCTCTCTCTCTCTCTCTCTCCCTCTCTCTCTCTCTCTCTCTCTCTCTCTCTCTCTCTCTCTCTCTCTCTCTCTCTCTCTCTCTCTCTCTCTCTCTCTCTCTCTCTCTCTCTCTCTCTCTCTCTCTTCCTCTCTTCCTCTCTGCTCTTGCTCTCTGTTCGTATGATTCTCTCTCGTCCTCTCATTATTTCTATCTCTTTGTCTGTCTGCCTACATACCCACTTCCACTCCTCATCCCCCCTTGTCACCCCTCACCCCCCGTCACCCCTCCCCTTCATCTCCAGTAACTACCGGACCTTCCAAATTTCACCCTTCAAATACTCCAGACTTCCCTCCCTCCTTCCTCCATCACCTCCTCCTTCTTCTCCTCCTCCCGACCCCCCCCCCAACTTTCCCCTCTCCCTTTCCCCTCTTCCCTCTCCCCTCTCCCCTCTCCCCTCTCCCCTCTCCCCTCTCAGTGCCGGTCAGGCATTCATTCGTAGATGAGACGCGGAGGCTCTTGGAGGTTAAAATACCGAAGAGGGAATTCATTGTCCGGGAAACATGGGTTCCAATTTTCCTTGACAATTTACATTTAATTATCGCGCGGAAATTGGCTTAGGGAAAAAAGTCGCTGGGGAGGAGGGGGAGTGGCAACGTCGCCGAGAGGTGCCGGTTAGGCTATTATGCCATTGTGCTGGGCCGCTGTTTCTCGTTGTACGTCTCTCTTTCTGTCTCTCTATTTAGGTCTGTTTGTGTGTCTGTTTTAGCTTTACTCGTGATTTGTCTGTCTGTTTAGTTTAGTTTATATTTCTTTTTTGTTATCGAATAGCTGAATTACAGCTCGACTCTCTCTCTCTCTCTCTCTCTCTCTCTCTCTCTCTCTCTCTCTCTCTCTCTCTCTCTCTCTCTCTCTCTCTCTCTCTCTCTCTCTCTCTCTCTCTCTCTCTCTCTCTCTCTCTCTCTCTCTCTCTCTCTCTCTCTCTCTCTCTCTCTCTCTCTCTCTCTCTCTCTCTCTCTCTCCCTTTGCTCTCTCATACCAGAAAATATCATTACATTTAAAGCTGTTCGTAGCATTTACAATGATAGTAGTAGTAATAGTAAAATTAGTAGTAAACGTGACGTCATAATGACCCGAAGTTTATGATAATTATTATTGCTGCCATTGATCCCTTTAATTGACAGCTCCAAAACAATAACGATAACAACGGATGGTTAAAAAAAAAGTTATTAATCACATTTCAATATATTAATTAATATTTTATATTGGCCCCTAGAATAAAGATTTTAATATTAACAATATTCGCATAAGTATTTGCATAATTATAATGTGATTATATTTGAATTTTAATGGCTGTCATAAAACCTTCGAACTGTGGTGTTGGTGGCTGATGCAGTTGGCTATCAACAGCATTTTGTCGCACTGTGCAACCACACTTTCATTACATTTCATCGTCACGGTATCCTTTCATTCACGCGTCTTCCTTGCAATTCATTCATATATATGTGTGTGTGTATACATACATACATACATACATACATGCATACATACACACACACGCACACTATCACACACTCACACTCGCACACACACACACACACACACACACACACACACACACACACACACACACACACACACACACACACACACAAACCCAAACCCAAACCCCCGAACGGCCACGGAACTGAAGGGCAGGCATACATATATACATACATACACTTTTATTATACATACACCTGTCTGGGTCTTGCACATTTAGGGTGCCACCTCGCATTATAATAGGCAGAGCACGTCAACCCGACCCGGAAAGAGGGGTAATTGGAAATTCCTCGAGTGATGTTCCGCTCGACTCTCCGGGACAGCATAAGTAAAGTTTTGTAGTACGCTCCTTCTTTAAGGTTATTAGCGCCGCCCTGCAGTTTCTTGCTGCGGGGGTGAGGGGGTGAGGGGGTGAGGGGAAGGATATGGGGGAGGGGGGGGAGGAGAATCTTTTCTTGTCTTGGCTTTGGTTCTTTTTTTTCTGTATGGCTTTCACTGTCTCTCTCTCTCTCTCTCTCTCTCTCTCTCTCTCTCTCTCTCTCTCTCTCTCTCTCTCTCTCTCTCTCTCTCTCTCTCTCTCTCTCTCTCTCGTTTCTTACCTACTCAACTTTCTCACCCTTGCCCTCCTCCCCTCTTATCTTTCTCTTCATCCTCAGTTTCTGTCTTATCTCGAGGTTATTTGCCTTTATCCTGGCCTCCGCCCCCCAGGGTTTGCTTTCCCCTCATTCTCTCTCTCTCTCCTCTTTCTCCTCTTTCTCCCTCTCCCCCCTTCCTCCCTCTCTCTCCTTCCCTCCCTCTTCCTCTCTCTCTCCCTCTCTGTTTTCCTTCCCTTTCCCCTCTCTCCTTTTCTTTCTCCCTCCCTCTCTCCCTCCCCCCCACCCAACTTCCCTCAGTCTCTCGCCAACTGATTAGCTTTTGTCTTAATCGCAGCGAAAAGGCCGAGCACTCGAGCGCCTCCTCGCCTCTTCGCCTCCTCGCTCGCCCGTGTATATATTTCCCTGTGTCCCGAGTGATTAATCCGCCCAAGAGATCCTGTTCCGGGCACCTTCTGCTTTCTCCGGCGCGGTCGTATTGTCTCTCGAACGTCGGGTAAGAACCGTTAACTTTCAAATAAGGATCCGGCCAATGAGAGCCCTTGCAGATAGCTAATCAGCCAATCAGCATGCGGCAGATAAGAGGGGACCAATCAGCGACCGGAACGAGGCGATGTGACAGCTAATCAGTTGCGCAAAGGTGAAAAGTGATCGATGTGGCGCCCCCTCCCCCCTTTTTTTTGAAAAAGGAATAATTTTTCGTTCTTTTATCTTCGTATTGTCGGAGATTAATAAACATCGCCATCAATTTGATCTTGTGTGAGGAAATTTCTCGTATTTTTCTCCTCCGTGTGTCGTGTTCTTTGTCCAGTCGAGATTTGGGTAGATGGAGAGGTGTTGAGGAGTGGGGTTGGCGATGGGAGTGGGAGTGGGAGAAAGGGGGTGCGATGACGTGAGCTGTTGTTAGTGATTCGTAATGGACCGTATCTCTTAATCTCTCTATCTTTCTCCCTCCCTCCCTCCTTCCCTCCCTCCCTTCCTCTGACCCTCTCTCTCACTCCCTCCCTTCCTCTCACCCTTTCTCTCCCCTCCCTTCCCTCCTCTCCCTCTCTCTCCCTCCTCCCCTCCCCTCCCCTCCCCCTCTCCCTGTCCCCATCCCTCCCTCTCGCCCCATCACTCAGAGTTCAATATCGCATCTAGCATGGCACAGCCTAGCCATTAGAATGCAGCATTCATCTATAACGCTGTCGTTAGGTCAAACGCTGCTTAATCAACGGTAATGACTGGTTCGCTCTAACGTTAACCACCTTTGCTTACAGTGACTTGCCTATAGTGTGTTTCTTTGAGGATACTCGTACTCGTAATCTATAGTGGTATTGTGTCCCTTGCAATCCATTAGAACGATTAATTTCATGGGTATAGTTTCTTTTTCTCTCTGTTGTTCTTTCTCTTTCTATCTATCTATATATTTATATTCCTGTATTTATATATATATATATATATATATATATATATATATATATATATATATATATATATATATCTCTCCCTCCCTCTCTCTCTCTCTCTCTCTCTCTCTCTCTCTCTCTCTCTCTCTCTCTCTCTCTCTCTCTCTCTCTCTCTCTCTCTCTCTCTCTCTCTCTCTCTCTCGAAAAACTATCTTCCAAATAAGGCGACACCCATTTGCAGGATAGCGTAATTTGCAAATGTGGTGTGCGGGTATTATTATTATCATCATTGCTGTTGTTTCTTTTCTTTTTTTGTATTTATGGTGTTTTAATTCATTAGATTGTTTGCATGCGTTTGTTTGGATCTCCTTGTTGTTGTTTTTTACTTTTGTTTGTTTGTTTGTTTTTATTTCGGGTTCTAATGTCTGTTATGTCTGCCCCCCCCCCTCTTTTTGTTCCTTCATTCTTTCCTTCTGTGTATGGTAATGACTCTCTCTCTCTCTCTCTCTCTCTCTCTCTCTCTCTCTCTCTCTCTCATTCTCACTCTCACTCTCACTCTCACTCTCACTCTAATTCTCTCCAACTCTCTCTCTTAGTCTAACTCTCCCTCCCTTCTCTCCCTCCTTCCTGTTTCTCCTACTCCTTCACTCTCACTCCCTCACCCATTACAAGGCTTTCTGTTCCCCTCTCTCGCCCTCCAAGCCAGCCAGCCAGCCGGCCGGGTCTTTCCCCTCAGCCCGAAACACTATGGAGAGACCACGCCTTGAGTGTGCTCTCCTCCCGCGCCGTCTCAAGGAGTGGCCCTTTCGTCTTGGCCTCTGTGTCTCGTGTTCATTGTTGTCCCCCTTCAGTCAACCTTTGGCCGAGCTGGCCTTCCCTTTTCCCCTCACCTTTCCTCTCTCTCTCTCTCTCTCTATCTCGCTCTATCCCTCCCCTTTCCTCTCTCTCTCTCATTCTCACACACACACGGGAGCACAAATATACACGCGCGCACACACATACACACACACACACACACACACACACACACACACACACACACACACACACACACACACACACACACACACACACACACACACACACAAACACAAACACAAACACACCATATCCCCCAC
Source organism: Penaeus japonicus (assembly GCA_017312705.2). Taxonomy (NCBI): domain Eukaryota; kingdom Metazoa; phylum Arthropoda; class Malacostraca; order Decapoda; family Penaeidae; genus Penaeus; species Penaeus japonicus. The sequence goes on along the minus strand of BOPN01002731.1, from coordinate 38,871 downwards.
CCCTCCACCCCTTCCCCCATCCCCACCCCCTTTCCCTTAATTAACTTTTCTGGTGTTAGTCCCCTCTCCCCCACCCCCCATCTATTCTATTCCCATCTCCTCTCCCCCCCTCCTATCACCCCCCTCCCCTCCCTCCCATCTCCCTTGTCAAACCACGGCAAGCCTTGGGGAGGTTTGAGCTTTGCGTGCAACAAAGTCACAGCAACAACAGCAACATCACAAATGCTGTAACTTTCAAATTATCAAGAACTTTGTAATTTAGCTAATGCATTGCCCTTGCCGCTACCGTTGCCTTCTAGTCCTCCCCTCCCCCCCACCCCTTCTCCCAATCCACTCTCCCCTCCCCCCCCTCTGTGGTAGAAAGTGTTGTGGAGGGGTGGGGGTGGGGGAGGAGGAGGAGGAGGGGGAGGGTAGTGGTGTCAGTGCAGGTAATCTAGAAATGTACGGAAAGTTTGGGTTTTGGCACTTGTACCTGATTGTTAGTCTCTCTCTCTCTCTCTTTCTCTTTCTCTCTCTCTCTCTCTCTCTCTCTCTCTCTCTCTCTCTTTCTCTCTCAGCCTTCCCTCTTTCTATCTCTATCTCTCCCTCCCTCTCTCCCTTTCTCTCTCTCTCCCTCCCTCTCTCCCTTTCTATCTCTCTCTCCCTCTCCCCCCCCCTCTCTCTCTCTCTCTCTCTCTCTCAGCCTTCCCCCTTTCTCTGTATTTTTAAACTCTTGGAGGAAATGGTTCATGCAAATGATAATAGGATTGAAACCCGTATAATTTCCGGCGTGAACAGGTTTTTGCAATGTGTTTCTGCATTACGTCATTGTTATTTTTAATTACTATTGTTAATATTAATGTTATTCTGTTGGTGTTAGTTAGTCAGCTGTTGTCTGTTTTTCAATATTGCTTGCATTACTGCAATCGTTGTTGTGATTGCAGTTGATTGCGTTCACTGTATATGTACTTTTTTGGGGAGGGTCTTTATTTTGGTGTGTATATATGTATATATATATATATATATATATATATATATATATATATATATATATATATGTATGTATATATTATTTATAATTGTTTTATTATAAGAAGGCTCAACACGAGAACATAATGTCACAAAATGTATTATTATACATTTTTTTACGGGGACTTTGATAAAGAAATTATTAAACAGGTTAATCTATCATCAATGCATCACTCACTTTGATTACCTGATCATTAAATCTCTTTGGGATTATCCGGCTGTGAGAATTAACATAGGCGGGCATGGATTAGCCAGTATAGATAGATAAAGAAGGTATATAGAGAAAATTAAAAAGATAGGTAAAGATAGAGAGGGAGAAAAAGAAATAGAAAGAAGAGGGGAAAAAGATAAAGGGAGAATGGATTAGCCATTGTAGATAGATAAAGAAGGTATATAGAGAAAATTAAAAGAATGGGTAAAGATAGAGAGTGGGAGAAAAAGAAATAGAAAGAAGTGGGGGGAAAAGGTAAAGGGATTATAATGTTTTAAGAAAAAAAAATTATACTGGTTATGATTGATGGTAGGTTGACAGGTTGGTGATGAGTGTTGACAGGTTGACAGTCTGGTGATGAACATTGACAGGTTGGTGATGATTGACGGCAGGTTGACAGTTTAGTGATGAGCTCGGACAGGTTGTCAGTTTAGTGATGAGCTCGGACAGGTTGTCAGTTTAGTGATGAGCTCGGACAGATTGTCAGTTTAGTGATGAGCTCGGACAGGTTGACAGATTGGTGATGATGACAGGTTAGTGATGATAGATAGCAGATTGAGTACATCTTCACCTCGATTAGAATAGATAAATGATAGGTAAATTGACAGATAGATAGATCATTGAAAGGCACAGGAAAGAAAGAAAAAAAAGAAGCTGAAGAAGAAGTAGAAGAAGAAGAACAAGAACAAGAAGAAGAAGGAAGAGAGGAAATGAAAACCGAAACGGGATAAGCAACGGGTTCGCCTATGATGGACTAGTTAATTAAATGGTTAAGAGGGTGGTAATACTGGCAGAGTAATTAACCGTGGACTTAATTACAAGCGGGGCTATTAATGCGGGATGGGGGGGGGGGGGAATATGGAGGTAGGCGATTGCGGCTAGTGAATGCCGTCCGTGCGGCGCTGCGGGAGGGAGGGAGGGAGAAGAGAGGGAGGGAGGGCGCGGCGGGAGGGAGGGAGAAGAGAGGGGAAGGTATGGAAGGAGAAGAGAGAGGGAGGGAGAGAGAAAGAGAGAGGGAGAGGGAGGAAGGGGGGGAGAAGAGAGGGGGAGGAAGGGAGGGAGAGAGGGGGGGGGGGGGGAGGGAGGAGAGAGAGAGAGAGAGAGAGAGAGAGAGAGAGAGAGAGAGAGAGAGAGAGAGAGAGAGAGAGAATCAGGCTGGCGTAGCTGCCGTGGCGGTGTCTACCTTGCGGTATGAGCTCTTGGCCATTGTTTGTTGTTGTTGTTTTTCTCCCTCTCTCCTTCTCTCTCTCTCTATCTCTCTCCCTCCCTCCCTCCCTCCCTCCCTCCCTCCCTCCCTCCCTCTCTTTCTCTCTCTCTCTTTCTCTCGTTGTTTCCAGTGTTCATTTATTCTGGTTGACCTCGAGTAGTGGCTAGGAGTTCAGGGTTGCGTCGGATCTTGATGAACTTGAGGCCGAGCGAAAGAGCCTGGCGGGTGACCTGATGGCACTGGCACTGGGAGGGGGAGGGGAGGGAGGGAGGGAGGGGGTGAAGATGGAAAGGGGGGGGTGTAGGAACACGTGGGAAGGATTGAGGGAGGGAGGATAGGGAGAGATAAACCTGGGGATGGGGAGAGAAAAGAGAATGGGTGGGGGTGGTAGATCGAGGGGGAGGAAGGAGGCAGAGAAGACAGATAGAAGGAAGGAGGCTAGGGAGAGAAAGGGGAAAGAGAGCATGGGAAGATAAAGAAAAGGGGAAGGGGATAAGAGAGAGGGGGAAAGAAAGGGAAAAGGGGAGAGGGGGGAAAGATGATGGGGAGGGACAGGGGAAAAAAAGGATATTAGGGTAGAGGAGATAATGCGGGGAGATAAAAGGAAAAATGAGAGAGGGAGGAAGGATAGCGGGGAAGGAAAGACAGAAGGGGGAAGAGAGAGGGGAGGGGGGAAGGATGAAGGGGAGGAGGGCTTTAGTGTAGGGGAGGCCACGGGGAGGGCCATCTCCAGTACCTAAGTGTCTCTAAGGGTGTCACCTCAACGGCACTCTAATATTACGAAAGGATAGGTAGCGGTGATTGGCAAAGGGTGGGGGGGGAGAGCAGGGACGGCAAGGGGAATAGCATGGCGCCGTCCCCACCCCTAACACCCCTCCCCTCCCCTCCCCTCCCCCTTCAATTGGAGGATCCCAACACAATCTCATTAACCGAAAATCTATCTATCAGGTATGTTCACTAGGGCTAGATTTAAAGGACCGGAGGGGGTAGGGGGGGTGGGAGGGGTGGGATTGTGTGGGGGGGGGGGGCGGGAGGGAGGCACAGCTTACAAAGGCTCTCCTGGTTATGTCTCCCTCTCTCTCTCCCCCTCTACCCCCTTCCGATACCAACCCCTACCACAGACAACCTCCCATGAGACGGTCGGGGGGGGGGGTAAGGTTTGTGCGTGGGAGGCGAGAGGGTGTGAGGTGGGGTGATGGTGAGGGGTTAGGGGTTGGGGATTGGGGAAGGAAAAGGGGAGGAGAAGAAGGAAATGGAGGTAGGGGGGAAGGGGGGAGGTGGCATACACCGAAAGAGGAGAGCTATTATAGGAAGGAGAGGAGGAGGGAAGGAAAAGGAAGAGGAAGAGGAAAAAGAAGAGAAGAAGAAGAAGAGGAGGAGGAGAAAGAGGAGGAAGAAGAGACGAGGAAGGGGGGGGATGGGCCCAGGTTTGTATAGCCATGTCCATTACCTTTATATCACTTTAATTGCCGGCCATTAATCAGCGGGGATTACATAATTTAAAATATCGTTTAATTAAGCCTAGTAGTTGATCCGTGTAGCGGGGTCCGACTCACCAAATGAAATGCTCGCCCTGGCCATGATCGATCGCGCCGGGCCTGTTAATATGCAGTTTAATTATAAAGTTATATTGAGTCATAGCCTGCCCTTGTCAAATTTAATAGGCAGACATAAATTCAATTTGTCCTGGCCGCTGGTAGAGGGAGGGGGAGGGGGAGGACGAGGAGGGGGAGGACGAGGAGGGGATGGGGATGGGTGGGGGAGGGGGAGGGGAGAGGGGGTTAGAGGTTAGGTAGGGGGGGGGGGGGGGTTGTTGTACCTTCGTCTTGCCACGTTCTGTTTTGTTTTTGTTTTTTTTATAGTACAACCTCTTCTGTATATTATCTTCGTTATAGTGTATTTTTGTTTTTATTTACTTATATATTGGAGAGAGAGAGAGAGAGAGAGAGAGAGAGAGAGAGGGGGGGGGGCGATGGTGGAGAACTATCTTGTTATTGTTTATTCGTGTCACAGACGAGCAGGCTGTGATGTCGGCATTCAATCGTGTGTCGGCCCCAGTGTGTTCGCCTGTTCATTCAGAAACACACAATTTGTCCCTTACCCCTTCCTCCCGCTGTCCACTCCCCCTTGCCTCCTTCTCTCTCTCTCTCTCTCTCTCTCTCTCTCTCTCTCTCTCTCTCTCTCTCTCTCTCTCTCTCTCTCTCTCTCTCTCTCTCTCTCTCTCTCTCTCTTTTGTTCTCTCTCTCTCTCTCTCTCTCTCTCTCTCTCTCTCTCTCTCTCTCTCTCTCTCTCTCTCTCTCTCTCTCTCTCTCTCTCTCTCTCTCTCTCTTTTGCTCTCTCTCTCTCTCTCTCTCTCTCTCTCTCTCTCTCTCTCTCTCTCTCTCTCTCTCTCTCTCTCTCTCTCTCTCTCTCTCTCTCTCTCTCTCTTTTGTTCTCTCTCTCTCTCTCTCTCTCTCTCTCTCTCTCTCTCTCTCTCTCTCTCTCTCTCTCTCTCTCTCTCTCTCTCTCTCTCTCTCTCTCTCTCTTGCTCTCTCTCTCTCTCTCTTTCTCTCTCCCATCTCTCTCATTCATCTCTCTCTTTCTCTATCTATCTATCTCCTTTTCTCTCATCCCCCTCTCTCTCTTTTTATCTCCCTCTCTACCCCTCTCCCTCTCTCTATCTCTATCTCTTCTCTCCCTTTCTCCCCCCCCCCCCCCGAAGAGGGACACCCCGGCGAGGAAAGCGCTAAGAATGACCTTGTCTCATCATTTCGCCTCGTCAGATCCATTATTAGAGTTATTATGATCTGTTGACCCCCCCCCCCCCTCCCTTTGCTCGGCGCCCACTATTCCGTCGTCCGAATGCCCCGCCTCACGTCTTCGGTTGTCCTGTTGGGCTTCGCGTCACCCGAATGCAGTGATTGCACTCTCGGCACCCTCCATAACCCCCCACCCCCCAATCCCTCCCTCCCTCCCTCCCTCCCTCCCTCCCCGCCTCACGCCCCTTCTGTTTACCCTACCTCCCCACTTCACCTGCGTCCGATTCCCCCACCGCGTTTTGGATTGAATCTTGAGTTCTGTGTCCGAAAGCGTGCATTCTGCTTCCTGCTCTCTCTTTTCTCCTTCTCTCCTTCTCTCTTTCTCTCCGTTTCCTTACTTTCCCGCTTTCCCTATTTTCCCCTATTCTCTTTTCTTTCCGTCGTGGTTAGTGTGCTAAAGGGGGTGATTCCTACCATCCCCGCCCCTCCCCATCCTCAAATGATTTCCGGTCGCGAGGAAGTGTGACACTCCATTGCCTCTCCTTCCCCCGGTCCCTCCCTCCCTCCCCCCCTCAGGATCTTCCGCGTCTTACTTCCGCAAGCTATCATCTTCCCCCACCACCCCCCTTCCCTCCCCTCCTGTACCTCTACCCCTCCTTTCCCTCCTCTTCACCCACTTCTCCCTCCTCTTCCTCTTCCTTACCCCTCGTCCCTCCCCTCTTCTCCTCTTCCTCTTCAGCCCCCTTTTTCCCTCCCCTTCTCCTCACCCCTTCTCTTGTTCCCCATCCCTTCGTCCCTCCTCTCTATCTCCCTACTTCCTCCTCCCCCAACCCCCAACCCCCTGTCCCTCCCCACACCCATCATCCCTCCCCTCTTCCTTCTCCCCCACCACCACCCCCGTCTCACCCCTCCTCCTTCTCCCCCACACCCATCATCCCTCCCCTCCTCCTCCTCCTCCCCCCGTTCCATCCCGTCCCTCCCCTCCTCCCCAACCCCCAACCCCCCAACCCCGTGTCCCTCTCCACCTCCGTTCCTCAGATTGGTGTCGCCGCCTCTGGATTTCCCATCGACACGATACGAGAAGGACAGGAAATAGATACAGAGAGACGAGGACTAGATTTGTGTTATCTTTTTTTTTTTTTTTGTGTGTGTGTGATTTGTTATTAATTTTCCGAGAATAGGTTTAGAAGAAGAAAAAAATAAAGATATGGAGATCGCGCCAAGCTTGAAGATAATGATGATAAAAAAGATAAAGAAGGTGGGGTGGGGTAGATTTATTTCCCCTTTTCTCGTCTCCCTCCCTCCGCCCCTCTCTCTCTCTCTCTCTCCCCTCCCTCTCTCTCTCTCTCTCCTCCCTCCCTCTCCCCGCAAACAACCGCAAATATACTAGCTAATTGTATCTGGACCCCTTCCTTCTTCCCTCCCCCCCTCCCCTGAAGGCCACGTGACACCTTGACCATCGGTTTGACACCCCCCACTCACCCTTACCCCCTCCCCAACTCCCTTCACCTCTACCCCCCAGTTCCCCCCTACCCCCCCTACCCCAATGCCTCTGTCCCATTCTTCGCTTTCCTCCCCTCCCCCTTCCCCTCCCTTCCCCTCCCCTCCCCCAAGACCTCTGTCCCATTCTTCGCTTCCCTCCCCTCTCCCCTCTCCCCTCTCCCTCCCCTTCCCCCCCGTTTAACCCATCATTAGAAGGAGATAATAATATCATGCAGCCATGTCTAGTGGCCGTCATTAAGAGCGATTTATGCCTCGCCATTATCACGTGCGACAATTAGTGCCGGCGTAATTCGCGTTATGATTATGTGTAACAGTTTAACGACGAGGATCTTCCCGGAGGGACGGGGGGTGAGAGGGGCGGTGTGTATGTTCGTGTTTGTGTGTGTTGAGATACAACGTGTGACTGCATGCGTGCATAGTCACACACACAACGATATGTGTATATATATACGATTTATCTTTATGTTTATATATATTCTCTCCCTCTCTCCTCCTCTCTCCCATCCTTCCTCCCTCCCTCACACACAAACACAAACACAAACACACACACACACACACACATACGTACACCCACCCATACATACATACATACACACACACAAACACAAACAAACAAACAAACAAACACACATACGTACACCCATCCATCCATCCATCCATCCATCAACCTCTGCCTCTTTTGACTCAAGGGTGAGTCGGACAACCCATTCGTGCCGCAGTTCCGGTCGCTCAAGCCGCCGCTGATCGGACGGAGGTCGCCACTTGTGTGTGTGTGTGTGTGACGTCATTTTAGTGTCTCGCCGTCGGAAGGCCGATGGAAGGGGGGGGTGATGGGAAGATGAGGTGGGAGAAGGGGTAGGGGGTGATGAGAAGATGAGGGGGAGGGGTAGGGGGTGATGGGAAGAATGGTGGGAGAAGGGGTAGGGTGTGATGGGAAGATGAGGGGAGAGGGGTAGGGGGTGATGGGAAGATGAGGGGGGTGGGGTAGGGGGTGATGGGATGATGGGGAGAGAAGTGGGGGGGGGAGGTGAAGGTGGGGAAGGGGTGCATGGGATGGTATTTACTTTCTTTTGAGATCGCTTCTGTGTTTGATATTGAAGGGTGGAGGAGGAGTAGAGGGTGAGGGGGAGTGGGAGGAGTGGAGGGAGGGAAGGATGGACGGAGAAACGAAGGGGTGGAGGGAGAGCTAGAGAGAAAAGGAGAGTAGAGGGAGAAGAAGAAGAAAAAGAAGAAGAAGAAGAAAAAGAAGAAGAAGAAGAAGAAAAAGATGAAGAAGAAGAAGAGGAGGAGGAGGAGTGAGGTAAAAGAGATGGAGAAGGAGGAGCACAAGGAAAGTAGGAGCGGGAGAAGAAGAAGGAGAGAGGGGGAGAGAAAGAGAAAGAGGAGGAGCAGCAGCAGCAGGAGAAAGGGGCGAGAGCGCTCCGACTGGCGTAATTAAATTCAAGTTATTCATTTCCATTGATCTGCAATAATAACGGCTTGACACGTTATTAGAACGGTTCGTATTGGCATTTCCCACCTTCTGTTGACAAAGATGCAAAGACTGTTGTTCTTGCAAGTGATTTGCTAATGATTCAATTGCCAAGGAGTTTAAATGTGTTTGTTCATCTTTATGGTCTCAAGTGTTGTGTGTGTACGTGTGTGTGTGTGTGTGTGTGTGTGTGTGTGTGTGTGTGTGTGTGTGTGTGTGTGTGTGTGTGTGTGTGTGTGCAACTGCCAACATATGAGGCCTTCATTAAATCCAGTGTTTATACAGTCACACACCAATTTATCTTGCATGTTGTATTAAGAATTCATCCATGTTGTTAACGCAGCGGAGGGGTGGGGGGAGGTAGGGGGAGAGAAAGAGTGAGGGGGGGGGAGGAAGAGGAAACTGTAGACGTTGAGCCTGCAACACTACTCTGGATTAATTATATTGATCTTGTCTTGTTTTGGAGTATCTATTTTCGGCTTTTACAAAGGGAGTAAGGGGGGAGGGGGTACTCCTTATTTAATGGATTTTTCGGGGCTTTTATTCGCGTCTGAAGATATTAATTCCTTTGTGTTAAAGGTCCTTCGAGCGCCATCTTGCTTTCTCTATTCCCCTTTCTTCTTGTGTGCTTAATCTCTCTCCCTTCTCCTCTTCTATTTGCACTTCTCCTTTTCTCTCCTTCCTCACTCCCTTTTCTCTCTCTCCCCCCATCTCCCCCCCCCCCCCCCTCTCCCCACCTCGTTGATCTTACCCACACCCCCCCCACATGTCTCTCCTGCATTGCCCTCCCTCTGTCTCCCCTTTCCCCTATATCCATGACCCTCCTCTCCCCCCCTTCCCTTTCCCCTTCCCCTCCCCCTTCCCCCCACACCCAGCACCCCCCGTTCCCCTTCCCCCCATACCCATCTCCCGTCCCCCTTCCCCCCCATACCCAACACCCATCTCCTGTCCCCCTTCCCCCCATACCCAACCCCCGTCCCCCGTCCCCCCATGCCCATCTCCCGTCCCCCCTCCCCCTCCCCTCCCATCTCCCGTCCCCCTCCCCCCCTCCTCCGGACTCCGGCGAGGCGTGGATCCCACTAATTACTGCGCTTCAGTGCGAGTCCATCTTTTGAAACCTGTTCATTAGTAAATGGGGTAAAAAGTTGAAAAAGGGGAGATGAGACTAGCGATGATTTCATTAGGCGGTTTGAAGTTTTTAATGAACAATCCAGCAAGCCGTAATTGGGCTTTTAATAATTAACTGACGTCTTTCCATCTCCCTTCTATTCCACCCTTACCCCTTCCTCCCTCTCCCCTCTCCCTGTCTCCCTCTCCTCTCTCTCCTCTCCCCTCCCGTCCCGTCTCACGCTCTCGCGCTTCCTCGCTTGTTCTCTTTCTCTCTCTATCTTTTTCTGTCTTTCTCTAACTCTCTCTATATCTCTTTCTCTAACTCTCTCTATATCTCTTTCTCTAACTCTCTCTATATCTCTTTCTCTAACTCTCTCTATATCTCTTTCTCTAACTCTCTCTCTCTCTCTCTCTCTCTCTCTCTCTCTCTCTCTCTCTCTCTCTCTCTCTCTCTCTCTCTCTCTCTCTCTCTCTCTCTCTCTTTCTAACTCTCTCCCTCTCTCCCTCTCCCCCTCTCTCACTCTCTCTTTCTCACCCTCCGGTCGTCTCCCTCGCTTACCTGCCATTTGTAGAAAACCCACTGTTTTCGAGAGGGAAAGAAAAAAGTATATATCTATTTATCAATTCGTTTAATCTTCTGATAAACCGAATGACAGCAGTAATTTAGTAGGGATTATGGCTCCCCCTCCCCCTTCCCCTCCCCCTTCTTTCGTTCACATTTGGATTATTATCTAAATAAGAATCAGATACGTACAATATATGCCCACATACCGTCGCGGGCATACTTATATAAGCACTTATATGAATACATATATCATACACACATAAACAGAAAGAGAGAGAAAAAAAGAGAGAAGGAGAAAGAGAAAGAGAAAAAGAGTAAGAATTGATCCTCAGCTCAAGAATTAGATCACCCACAAGGTCATATATTACAGCTGTAACTGATACTGAAATCTGTTTTGAAATTAATCTTATAAAACCTTGATTTGTGGGTGTTAACGAGTGGGGCGAGGGGAGGGCAGGGCAGGGGGTAGGGGGGAGGTGGGGAGGGGGAGACGATCTTAAGTTCATGAGCCGGGGGGGGGGGAGGGAGGAGAGAGGATTTCGTGAATGACGTCACAAGGTGATTATTGTTTTGAGAAGAGGAGGACGGGGTGGCGAGGGAAGAAGAAGAGCAGGAAATAGACGAAGAAGAGGGAGAAAAAGAAGTCTAGCGAAACAGCGAAAGAAATCAAGAAGGGAAAATAAAATTATCAAAGCAAGAAAGAGGGGAATAAAAGCATGCGGCCAACGCAGAAGGACCCCTCGCCATTTCAGAAGCGCATTCCCCTCACCGACCGAGCGGCTGCATTTTCCTCCTCAAAGACGATTCACAGCCGTAACAGCAGCTGGAATTATAGATCGAATATAAAAGACAGCAATCCAAAAAGAGGGGAGGAGGAATGGGGCGAAGGAGGGGAGAAGAGTTAGTGGTAGGGGAGAGAGAGGGGGGGGAGAGGGAAAGAGAGGGGGGAGAATGGGGTGTGGGAGGGGGAGAGAGAGGGGGAAGGGGGTGTGAGAGGGGGAGAGAGAGGGGGGGGAGAATGGCGGGGCAGTAGGATAGATAGAGGGTGGGGAGGGAAGGCGAATGGAGGAGGAAGTGGGGAGATAGAAGGTGGGGAGCAGGAGAAAGAGGAGGAGGAGAAAAGCGGGTGGAGGAAAGCGGGTGGAGGAGAAAGAGGAGGAGGAGGAAAGCGGGTGGAGGAGGAGGAGGAGGAGGAAGGTGGGGGGGAGTATAAGCAGTGAAAGCAGCTATTAAAAGCAGTTTACACAATTGTGTCGGATAAGGCAGACTGTTTACCGGGCATTAATGATGGAAAGGGCTTTACAGTCTAGATTAATAATGGCGGAGCAGCCAAGTTCGGGGCTGCCTTTATTTGCTGGGTCTTAATTAACTGCGCCCTTGTTATGTAATTTTTCAAAAATGTTTACGAGGTTCCAATTAGACTAAGAGTTGTGCGTTGATCACTCTGCGAAAGATTTTTTTTTTTATTATTATTATTTTGTTTTTCGTTTTTTTTTTCTTTTCGTTTTTTTTTTTTTTTTTTTTTTTTTTTTTTTTTTTTTCTCTCCTGTGCGTATTCGAGCGCGGAGCATTTTCATCATGCCAATTTAATTAAACGTTCCAACCTTATGATTCTTTTCCGGGCTCGGTATGGGGACTCTTGATTAATCAATAGAAGTGATAAATGGATATATATTCTACGAACCGACGACACCGCTCTCACCCACCCCCCGCCCCTTACCCCCTCACCCCCTCGGCCGATCCTTCTCTCTCCGTTTCTCTCTTCTCTCTTCGCTCATCTTTCCTTTCTTCTCTTTCATTTAAATGTTACCTCTTCCTAGCTTCCTTCCCTCCCCCCCTCGCCCACTTCCTTTCTCTTCCTTTTCTTCGTTCTTCTTCTTCTTCTTCTTCTACCTTACCACCACCTTCTTTTCCACCACCTCCTTCTCCTCCTCCTCCTCCTCCTCCTCCTCCTCCTCCTCTTCCTCCTCCTCCTCTTGCTCCTCCTCTCCCCCCCTTCCCTACTTCCCCCTCCACAACCTTTCTCCCCTTACCCCCTCCCCAACCCACCACCCCCCCTCCCCCACCGGCAGGACACCAAGGCCTATGCCATCAAGGCTGTCGGACACGGCGCTGATTTTTATGGTCGCGCGTTCATATGAGAGATCACAGGTGTGGAAGGGGGGGGGGGGGGTTAGAGGGGGGGTAGAGGGGGGAGGGGAGGGAGGAGGATGGGAGATGGGTAGAGGGAGGTGGGTAGAGGGGAAGAGATGGAAGATGGGTAGAGGGGAAGGGAGGGGAGGTGGGTAGAGACAGGGGAGGTGGGTAGAGGAGGGAGGGAAGGAGAGATGGGTAGAAAGGGAAAGGTAGGGGGTGGTGGATAGAAGGGAAGGGAAGGGAAGGTGGGTAGAAGAGGGAGGGAGATGGGTAGTAAGGAAGGGGAAGGGAGGGGGAGGGAGGTATGTAGAAGGGAGAGGTCGTTTGAAAATAAGACACAGCAAAGGAGAGGAGGATGGGAGAAAGGAGGGACGAAACAGAGAGGAAGAGTAGGACAGGAATATGGAAAAGGGAATAACAATTAAAGGATAATAAAAAAAGGAGAGAGAGAGAGAGAGAAAGAGAAAGAGAAAGAGAAAGAGGAAGAGAAAGAGAGAGAGAGAGAGAAACACAGAAGATGGGAAAGAGAGAGAGAGAAAAAAAAGAGAAAAGAAAAGAAGAAAAAAAGAAAAGAAAAAGAAAAGAAGAAAGACAACGTGCTCAAATTTGGAAGAGGAAGTGGAAAGAGAAATTGGAGAGAATTACAGACGAACGAAGGAATAAGAGAAGGAAACGAGGAAGAGGGACGAGGGAGATAGGAGAGACATAGAGAGAATGAAGAGACCGATAAAAAAAGGAAAGTGAAAGGAGGGGAAATAAAAAAGGAAGTGAAGATAAAAGGAATCAGGAAGGACAGGAAACAGGAAATGACTCTAATAAAAGGAAAATAAGAAGAATTAGAAGAAGCAAAGAAATGATGATAAAACGCAAAGAAATAACATTAATATATTTTAAAAATATATATACATTACAAAAAATAAATAAATAGTATTAATCTAATGTAATGAAGTGATATCAAGGAAAAACAAAGAAATCATATTAATGAGAGAAATGGAGACTGAAGATTTAATTAAACTGGTCCACTACACGGGATGTGGGAGTGACGAACGGTAGAGACGAAGAAACGGAGATAATTAGGAGGCAATGGAATAACTTGATTAGAGTCACATACACAGCGAACTGACCCTCCCTCGTTACTCTCTCTCTTCCTCTGTGTTTCTCTCTTTCTCTCCTTCTCCTCCCTCCCCTCCTCCTCACCCGCTCCTCCTCCTCCTCCTCCTTCTCCCTCTCCCCCCTCTCTTCACCCTCCTCCTCCTTCTTCTCCTCCCTCTCTTCACCCTCCTCCTCCCTCTCTTCACCCTCCTCCACCTCCTCTTCCTCCCCCCTCCCCACTTCCCACCGTCTCACAAGGCGCTCGAGCACCATCTCAACTTAGCTCATTAGACACTTGGAAGATCCCGTCCGTCTATGAATGTGTATTACTATCAAGTTCAAGATTTTTTTTTTTTTTTCTTTTCGACGGGTTTCTTTGTAAATGTTAGAATGACTTCGTTTGGAAGTTGGGAGGGGGAGGGGGAGGGGGAGAGGGGTTGAGAAGGGAGGAGGGGTGTGGGGGTGAGGGTGTAGGGGAGAAGGGGGGTTAGGAAGAGGGGAGAGGGTAGGTCGGGTGGGTCGGCGAATGAGGTAAGAATGAGGAAAATGAGGTTGGTAAGAATGTGTGTGTATGTGAGAGAGAGAAGAGAAGAGAAGAGAAGAGAAGAGAAGAGAAGAGAAAAGAGAGAGCAGAGAGACCAAAGGAAGGAAAAGGAATGTAACCAACGATAAGGGAAGCCAAAAAATAGAAAGCGAGTAAAAAGGGCGGCAGGTGACTGGTGTTGTCCTGACTACAATATGAAACGGCGACCCGGGGAATCTTCTGTTGTAGGATTTTCGATTGCAACTTTTTGATGGGCGATTCTTGCAACGGCAAAGAGGAAGGGGGGGGGGGCTGAGGGAGAGAGATTCACTTTCGATGTTCAGAGTTTTATTATTATTATTATCAATATCATTATTATTATCATTATTATTTTTATTATTATTATTATTACTATTATTAATATGATTACCATCACAGCTACTACTATTGACATTATTGTCTTCCTACAAAGAACATTCACGTTATTTCAGTTTATTCCTACCATTTATGCATTCTAAAATTCCCCGCTATATTCCGGGGTCCGTAGGGGTTGTTTACCTGTGCCTTTTCTCCCTCCCCCCCTCCTTCATCCCCTCTCCTCTTCCCCTCCTTCCTCCACCTCCTCCTCCTCCTCCTCCCCCTCTCCCTCTTCCCCTAAGCATCTTCCGAGCTTGGGTGTGGGTCCGCTCACCGGTTATAAGTGGCTTGTTAACTTGGGGAGAAAGAGAGGGGAGGAAAAGGGGAAGGGAGAAGGATAGGTGGGGGAGGTGAGGGTAGGAGGATGGGGAAGGAGAGGGAGAGGGAGAGGGAGAGGAATGAAGGGAAGGAAAGAGGTAGGGGAGAGGTAGATGAGGGAGAGAAAGAAAGAAAGAAAGAGAGAGACAGAAAGAGAGAGTGAACGTGTGGGAGAAAAGGGAAAGGGGAAGAGAGGAGTGAGAACATTTTTTTATTCTATTTTAATTTCCTCTATTGACTTTTTATCCCCTTTTTCTTTTTATTTCTCTGTTTCTCACTTTTTCATCTATTATTTTTATTATTCCTTTGGATCTGTTGCAACTACAGGAATAGATTCTTCATTGCATGTACACACACACACACACACACACACACACACACACACACACACACACACACACACACACACACACACACACACACACACACACACACACACACACACACACACACACACACACACACACACACACACACACACACACACATATATATATATATATGTATATATGTATATGTATATATATATATATATATATATATATATATATATATATATATATATATATATATATATATATATATATATATATATATGTATGTATGTATGTATGTATGTATGTATAGCGTGTGCGTGTGTTCCCCCCCTCTTCCTCTCTCCCTCTCTCCTGCTTTCCCCCTTCCCTTCCCTCCTCCCTTCCTTCCCCTCTCCCTCTCGTCGTATTGTTATATTATTCTTTGTTTATTCTGCATTTTCCTATTCCGTTTTGCATTTTGTAACGCAATGATTTTTTTTAAATCGTTTTCCTTCAATCGCGTAATAATGATTTACGGAAAATCATTCAACATTATTGGCCTAATGACAGAAGGTTTAGGAGAGGGTTGCTTACTCTCTCCGTTCCCCTCTTCCTTCCCCCCCCCCCCCCCCTTCCCCCCTTCCTCTCTTCCTACTCCCTCCCTCCCTCCCTCCCTCCCTCTCTCTCTCTCTCTATCCCTCCATCCCTCCCTCCTTTTCTCTCTCTCTCTAATCTCTATCTCTCTTTCTCTCTCTCTTTCATTCCCTTTTCTCCTTTCACATCCCCCCCTCCCACCCTCTCACTCTCCCATCCCCAAACTCTCTCGCCCCCTCCTATACCCTCCCCTCTCCCACCTCCTCGCCACCCCCTCCCCCTCCCCTCCCCTCTCCCCACTTCCTCGCCACCCCCTCCACCTCCCCTCTCCCACTTCCTTGCCACTCCCTCCCCCTCCCCTCCCCCTTTGCCGCTGAGTGACTAGGTTTACCTGAGTGTCACGAGGGGGGAGGGGGAGGGGGAGGGGGATGTTGGTCTCTCGCCTTTTGTTTGTGCTTTTTTGTTTGTTTGTTTGTTTGCTTGTTTTAGTTGTCCATTTCGTTCCTTCTCTCGTATTCTCTTTCTTTATTTGGCTTTCTCTTTGACTCTTTAATTTTCTCTCCCTCTATCTATATTCCTTTATTTCTCTCTCTTTATTCTCTCTCTCTCTCTCTCTCTCTCTTTATCTCTTTTACTGTTTATCTGTTCATATTTTGTCTATATTTATATTCTATTTTACATGAACATCTCTCAGCACTCGACATTTAAGGCCACGTATGACGGATGAAAGAAAGAGAGAGAGAAAGAAAGAGAGAGAGAGAGAGAGAGCGAGAGAGAGAGAGAGAGAGAGAGTGGAGGAGGAGAAGGAATAGGAGGAGGAGGGGGAGGAGTAGGAGTAGGAATAGGAGGAGGAGAAGGAATAGGAGGAGGAGAAGGAGTAGGAGGAGGAGGGGGAGGATGAGTCCGAGGAGTCCGAGTATGAAATGCAAGATCGGGAAAGGGAAAAACATGCCCGCCCGGCCAGCGCGGTTCACGGGGAAGATCATGGGCGCGAATCCAAGACGACGCCAGGGCTTCGGTCGCGGGGCGGAAAGCGGCCGCCCGTGCAACGACGACGTCACGGGGGTGGGGGTGGGGGGGGGTATGGCTAGGGGTAAGGGTAGGGGGGTATAGGTAAAGGGTAGGGGGAGAAGGTGGAGGGAGGGTGTTGCAATGGTCAGCAAAAAAAATAAAATAAAATAATAATAAAAATAGCGGGTTGGGGGAAAGGGGGAAAGGGTGAAGGAGAGGGAGGGGGAGGGGGCGGGGACGGGGAGGGGGATTCCCGGGAAATTTTGATGCAAAGAAGATGAGAAAATAATGTGATTGAGCGACGGAATGCATAGGAGAGACTTGACACGAACAGAGAGAGAGAGAGAGAGGATGCAGGCAGGTGCTGAGCGCGAGTGTGGGAGAGCGAAATGGGCGTGCGCGGGCGTGCTGTGATCCGGCTGTGGACGGACGCAAGTCGGTCATTCCCTCGCCATGTTCACCCGTCACCCTCTTCGGAGGAAACGTTTCCCGTCTCTCTCTCTCTCTCTCTCTCTCTCTCTCTCTCTCTCTCTCTCTCTCTCTCTTTCTTTCCTCTCGCGGTTTCTCTTGTTTCCCTCCTTCGCCCATTCGCTCTTGGTTATTTTCTCCTTCTACTTTTTCTGTATCCTCCTCCTCCTTCCTCTGCCCTTTCTCTACCTCCTCCCTTTCATTCTCTTCCTCCTCCTCCTTTCCCCCTCTCCCCCTCCTCCTCCTCCTCCTCCCCCTCCTCCTCCTCCTCCCTTCCTTCTCCGCCCCCTCCTCCCCCCCCCCTTCCTTTTCCGCCCCCTCCTCCCCCACCTCCTCCTCCTCCTCCTCCTCCTCCTCCTCCTCCTCCTCCTCCTCCTCCTCCTCCTCCTCCTCCTCCCGCCTCCTCCCCCCTCCCCCCTTCCTCCTCCTCCTCCTCCCCCCTTCCTTCTCCTCCCCCCTCCCCCCTTCCTCTCTCGTTGCCACCTGGTGCTTTCTCTTTCATATTTTCTTCCTGAAGAGGTCGTCTGGGTTGACTAAGCTCGCCTGTGAAACGCCGCTTTTTGCGCGGACAGACTTTTCTTGCTTTTCGCTCGCTTTGTTTACGTTTGCATGCCTGTTTTTTTTTTTTTCTTCTTCTTCTTTTTCTTTTTTTATTGATTTAGTTTTTTTTTTTTTTTTTTTTTTTTTGAGGGGTGGGGGGGGGGGTGTTGTGTGGTGGGTTGTGTGGGTGGGGGGGGGGAGTGAAATGGTGGGGAAAGGTGTTTTTTTTCCCATTATTTTTCAGGCTATTATTGTAATTATTGTGTATTTTTTTTAAGGTTCTAATTCCGATAATTAATGTGATTCGTGTCCTCATTTGATTGATTTGTCATATTCCATGACATTTAGAAACATTAATGCTTCTATATTTATGAAAGTCATCATCATCACTCTCCCAATCGTCGAATTAGTCACGACTGATATATATATAGATAGATAGATAGACAGATAGATAGATACTCTAAATGATAATCACTTTTATATGAAATCATCCACGTCACAATTAATAAATCACTACTGACTCATCTACATCAACCTCATTTCTCTCTGGATAATTAGCCTCCACATCACCCACATCAACCTCATTCCACTCCTAAATTAGCCATGAAATCACCCCCCCCACACACACACATCAAACCGCATTCACGCTCTCACTCACTCGCTCGCCCCCCCGCCCTCATCCCCCGTTTTCTCTCCCTCTCCCTCACAGATTCTGCGTCGGCGACCGGTTTTACCTTTGCGACAACAAAATCCTCTGCGAGTACGACTATGAGGAGAGGATGGTTTTCGCCAACATGTCCTACTCGTCCGATTCACTCGCCCACATCAAGCGACAAGTTAGTGACCTGCAGGTAGCGTTCGTTCAAAAGCGCACTGCCACCACAAGCACTGTTCAGTCAGTCACTTGAAATGATGATGGCCCCTTTCCCCCTCCTCCTCCTCCTCCTCCTCCTCCTCCTCCTCCTCCTCCTCTCCTCTCTCTCTCTCTCTCACACTTGTTACTTGTTACCCCACCTTCCTTTGGCTCTACCTACTTACCCATACTCCTCCTTCTACTGCCCACTTACTTACCCACTGCCCCCTACACCCCACCCCCCCCTGCGAGTAGTCTATCTGTGGTTCTCCTACCAATCCTTCTTCTACCTCTTTCCCCCCTCTCTCTTGTCCTTCCCCTTCTCTCCTCCTTCGTTGTCTTAAACGTCTTGTTATAGTCGGGTTGTCTTTTCCTACTCTTCTTCCTTATTAGTATCATCATTATCTTTATTATATCATTATAGTTATTATTATTGTCATTAGTATGATTACTTCTCTCCTTATTACATTGGTCATCTTGCAAATGCGTCTGTATCCTCATTATCGAGTATCTGTTCTACCTGTCTGTGTCTGTCTATCTGCCCTCTTCCACCTTCCAGCTTCCCTTTCCACCCTCACCCCCTCCCCCCTTTCCCCTTTCCTGTCAGTTACGCTGTCTCTCCCCTGTCTGTTGTATGTCTGATATCATGACCGGCCGTAGTGTGTATATACGTGTGTCTGTCTGTGTTTGACTTCTGTGTTGTATTCTCTCTCTCTCTCTCTCTCTCTCTCTCTCTCTCTCTCTCTCTCTCTCTCTCTCTCTCTCTCTCTCTCTCTCTCTCTCTCTCTTTTTCTCTTTCTCACATTCTCTCTGTATGTTTACTGTATGTATGTTTGCATTTATGTATATTGTGTCTCCTCTCATATCTTGTAAGCATTGATAGGATTATAAACTTATATCAAAGTTTCAGTTGTCGTTAATGTTTTTGTTAGTAATATACATGGAGAATTTTACACAAAATATGTTTAGCATCAGCAAAGTACTCGAATAGGCCTATATAATACCTTCCATTTCTCAATACTTCGATCTAGTTAGACCTTTGACGACAATTTCATTTTCCTTCTCCCTTACCTTATCTTCTTCATCTTTCCTTCCTCCCTCCACACTCCAGACAGTCAGAACAGACACCGGCCAATCACAGTCCCCCCCCCCCTCCCCCCCCATGTGTCGCCAGTTTAACACCTTAACCACTCGACTGCATTGCACGGTCTGGCCTACTGACTGGGCAGTTCTGCTTGTTCAACAGACGGCTGAACTAGCCTCTTGAATGCACAGTACTAACATATCTCTTAGAGAAACAATAGTCTGGTTTGCATCTGTATATCTTATTTGTTTAATTACATATATGTATTTATATATCTTAGTCGGCTTCTATATTAACCTTGTCCTGTGCACCGAAGTGTTTTTTTTTCTGTTTCTTTCTTTCTTTCTTTGTTTCCCCTCGGGTTTTTAGACGTCGCACCAAGGGACCGAGGGAAAAGTTGGGTAAAAGTAACTTGATATTTGCACCATATTTTCAGTTTGTGTGGCTAGTTGTTCGCAAAAAAATATATATAAACGAGAGAGAGAGAGAGAGAGAGAGAGAGAGAGAGAGAGAGAGAGAGAGAGAGAGAGAGAGAGAGAGAGAGAGAGAGAGAGAGAGAGAGAGAGAGAGAGAGAGAGAGAGAGAGAGAGAGAGAGAGAGAGAGAGAGAGAGAGAGAGATAAAGAGGGAGAGGGAGAGAGAGAGAGAGAGAGAGAGAGAGAGAGAGAGAGAGAGAGAGAGAGAGGGAGAGGGAGAGGGGGGGCGGATTTTGCAAATACTGGAGCATGCGAAAGTTATCTATTGTTTTAAGTCTGGTATTTTTATTCCCGATCGTTTCTTTTTTTAATGGAATTAGGTAATTGATATCGAGAGAAGAAAAATATTTATGTCTTGGCCAGCATATATAAATCATTTTGTATCATTTAGAGCATTATATCAACTTTATGGATTGTGTTTGTGTGTGTGTGTGTGTGTGTGTGTGTGTGTATTAGTATCAATACGAAATATTTCTCGCAAATATTCATACGCGAACTAGCCTCTTCATTAAATATTCCCTTTCCGTTAACAATCAAGACAACATTCCGATAATTATGATCATAATCCATTTCATAATAAAACGCTAAATAAAGAAAAAGAAAAGTAAAGCATTAGCAACCGTGACAGCCCCCCTCACCCCCCCCCCCCCCCCCGCTCGCCCCCCCCCCCCCCCCCCCCCCCCCCCCTTCACTCCCTTGCCTACTTTTTACAACCCTTTCACCCTTTTGAAAGCTTTGCTTATAAGACACTCAGAAATAGAGCTTTTACAAAAAACAACAAAAAACTTAATTTCTTTCAAAGGGCAATTGAGAGTTAACCCGTCCCCTTTCGTTACAGAACGGGACCAGTAAAGTACCATTGAAGGACATACCTGAAATGCTAACGTCGTGATGGTGCCAGGTCAGTCAGGCTGCTACTAACTGTTAACACTGCTCTAACTCCTCCTTAGTTTAATCCACTCAGCTGTTGTCACCTCTGTCATTTTCCTCTTTGATATATATATAATTATAGATTTATATTTATATATTATATAAAAGAGATATATACACTGCTACCTGTCAACACTGCTGTTCTTGTCACCCTCCTCCCCCTCCCCCCTCCCCTCATAGCCCCCCAATCCCCTAATCCCCTTATATTAGAGACTCTTGACTAATTAGCTCTTTTTCGCTAGTGTAGATGCTAACTGAATTGCTAGCGCTATTTGACGTTTGCGAATGCGTAGCTTATGCCATATGCCCCTCTCCAGCTAACTGCTAATAGCCCCCTCTTAACTATCAAAACTGCTAATTGCCACTCCTGTTAACACCCTGGCTTCTGGCTTTGTGTATATCCGCTTGCACTACACACACAACACACACGTCCATACACAGGCCTGTTGTTTGCACCAATCATTATTGACGCTAGTTACTCTGCACCAATCAGCTGAATGGACAACAAACAATTAAATATGTTTTACATTTCATCACAGCCAATGTTTATGATTATACACTCGCTGTGCAAAAAAAGGCCTTGTTATTGCTGGGAATAAGGGCCATTATCCGGAGCACTCGCTAACTAACACGCTTTTTTCTGCTAACACCATAGGTCTGAAAAAAAGTATCTGGCACCTCGAGTAAAGAGTACACTATTCTGTCACATGTTTTTATTGTTGTTTTTATCATTATTATTATTATTATTATTATTATTATTATTATTATTATTATTATTACTGTTATTATTATGATTATAGTTATGATTATTGTTTATGTTATTACTATTATAATCTTTATTATTATTATATTTTATTGCTATTACTATTGTTTATTGTATTTTTTTATTATTAGTTTTATGATTATTTCTTTACTGCAATATTGTTTTTTTTTTCATTATCATTCTTACGTTATGTTTGGTATTATCATTATTATTTTAATTATAATTGTTATCATCTTTGTTTCTTTTTTATCATGATTATCGTTATTATCTCTATTTTCTCCAACTTTTGTTATTACAATCCCAGGCATCCCCCCCAAAAAAAAAATAATAAAAAAAAGTAACAACAGGAATCACACCCACCCTCACCCCAACCCTACCACCCACCCTACCGGAATCACCCTTGTCAGAGTGTAAGCGATCTATCTCCGCTCTGACAAACATCCTTACACCCTTAGCTGGCTTCCTACACCCTTCTTTTCGGGCTTCGCTTCCGGTCTGTACACTTAACACCCATACCAAGGATGGATTCCTTAAGATGTGGTGGGAATCCTGGGGTCGTTTTGTTTCTATCTTTCTTTCTCTTTCTCTTCTCTATCTCTCTTTCTCTTTCTCTCTTTTCTATCTCTCTCTTTCTTTCTTTCTTTTCTATCTCTTTCTTTCTTTCTTTCTTTCTTTTCTATCTCTCTCACTCTATCGATCTATCTCTGTTTATTTTAGATAATGCAAAACTGAACTCTACCTAACAGCTATTCTTATTCAAAGTGACACTCACGCACACACACACACACACACACACACACACACACACACACACACACACACACACACACACACACACACACACACACACACACACACACACACACACACACACACACACACACACACAACCACACACACACACACACACACACACACACACACACACACACACACACACACACACACACACACACACACACACACACACACACACACACACACACACACACACACACACACACACACACACACACACACACACACACACACACACACACACACACACACACACACACGCACACAACCACACACACACACACACACACACACACACACACACACACACACACACACACACACACACACACACACACACACACACACACACACACACACACACACACACACACACACACACACACACACACACACACACACACACACGCACACACACGCACGCAACCACTTAGCAACCAAACAGACCGCCGCCACCGTCGGGCCCCCACACCAGGACCATTTATTGGATTGAACTTCATTAATTTAATTGGACAGGGTCATACGTACCACTTTCCAATTAGTGATCAGCATTTTTCCGGCTGTAGCACCAATGTTGATCTTCCATTTTGCAATTACAGCGGTCTTAAATGTGTGTGGGGGGGGAGGGGGGAGGCGCGGTAAATATACCCCCCCCTTCATTCTATTTCCCCCCCTCCTCCTCCTTTTCCTCCTCTTCTTCCTCTTCTTTCTTCTCCATCTCTTTTCTCTGTAGGATATGCTTATGCTTCTTCCCTGCCCCCCCCCCCCAAAAAAAAAAAAAAAAAAAAAAAAAAAAAAAAAAAAAAAAAAAAAAATGGTAGGCCCGAACGTCTAGCCCTCCCATCCCCCGATACATACGTCTACCTCCCCCATCCCCCCATCCCCCGACACGTACGTCTACGACCCCCCCCTCCCCCTTCCCCCTTCCCCTGACAGATACTTCTACACCCCTTCCTACCTTACCTTAACCCCCCCCCCCCTACACATACTAGACACGTCCTCGCATATTATGTTGGCGTTCAGGTTACCTTCATGTGTAGTGGCTTTGTCTTTTTTGATGCTAGGTAACCCATCCTCTCTCTCTCTCTCTCTCTTTTTCTTCCTCTTCCTTTCTCTCTCCTTCTTTTGATTCCTTTCTCCTTTCTGTATCTCTTCCTCTCTCTCTCTCTCTCTCTCTCTCTCTCTCTCTCTCTCTCTCTCTCTCTCTGTAGCTTCCTCTCTCTAGCTCTTTCTTTCTCTTTCTCCCCCCCCCCCTTCTCCCTTCTCTCTCTATCTCTCTCTCTCTTTCTTTCTATCTCTCTATCTCTCTATCTCTCTCTATCTTCCTTTATCTTCCTCTGTCTCTAGCTCTTTCTTTCTCTTTCTTCTCCCCCCTTCTCCCTTCTCTCCCTCCCTCCCTTTCCCT
This sequence comes from Penaeus japonicus, assembly GCA_017312705.2. Lineage (NCBI taxonomy): Eukaryota > Metazoa > Arthropoda > Malacostraca > Decapoda > Penaeidae > Penaeus > Penaeus japonicus. Next base: position 15,355 of record BOPN01002731.1, on the reverse strand, counting down.
CTCCTCATCCGGCCTTTATCTACACACAAACACACACAAACGCTGCTATTAGCATCAGCCTTTAAGATTTTTTCCCTTACGATAAGGAAAGTGGTGGCATGAGTCATTCCTTATCTCTCTTATTATTAGTAGCAATAGTAGTATTGGTAGTAGTAGTAGTAGTAGTAGTAGTGGTGGTAGTAATCGTAGTAGTTGTAGTAACATTGGTTAGGGTAGTAATAGCTGTATCTGTCATTCTATGTACTATTAACATGATATAGTCATTATCTTCATCGCCATGCGTGGTGAAGGATTAATTATCTTTATTGATTATTATAATTATGTATTACATCTAATTATCTTCGTAATATCAGTCGAGGGTGATCCCTCTCTCCTTCCTTCTTCCGGCATGTGTCTTTTTTGGTGTGCGCTTTTGGGGAAGTAGGAGGAAGGTTGTCCATTGGCCTGGCTTTGGTATTTTATTTAAGTGGGTCTCTTCTTCTTTTTATTCTTCTCTCTTTCTGTCTTTCTCTCTTTATCTCTCTCTATTTCTATATTTCTCTCTCTTTTTCTATCTCATTATCTCTCTCTCTCTCTCTTTCTCTCTTTATCTATCTCTCTTTATCTCTCTCTCTCTCTCTCTCTCTCTCTCTCTCTCTCTCTCTCTCTCTCTCTCTCAGCCCCCTCTCCCTCCCTCCTTCCCTTCCTCCTTCGGATGCCTGAGTTCCAATATTAAGTGAAAAAGTAACATTATTTCCGTCGTGAGAATGAAGACCAGAAGATGACTTTAGATTTGGCTTCATTAAAGAATGCGAAGATTGGGAAAAGGCAAGGGAGAGGGAGAGGGAGAGGGTTGCTGATAATATAAATAGTTTGTTGGTTTAATAAACACATCAGCACGCCACGCGATCCGCACACGCTTCCCACACTTCTATTGGCAGATGTGGGCATGGAAGAGAGTGAGAATGATTTGAATATATATGAGACTTAGTATTAGCGTTGCCAAGTTTCTCGTGATTTTTTTTTTTTTTTTTTTTTTTTTTTTTTGATGGTTCACTCTTGAAAAAGATATCAACTAAAACTTAGGTCTGAAAACGGTGTTGGTTTCGTGTTGCATTACCGGGTGTGGGTGTCAGTGCAATGGTTGGATTCGCTAGGCTGTAAGTGTACTTGTTTGTCTTTGTTTGTTTTGTCTTGTGGGTATTCGACGGCATCCTAACCTTTTCTCTTTCTCCACCTCCCAGCAGCCCCCGGAGGAATCCAACATGGCTCAACGAGGCGCCGCTCCCCCCCTCGGCCCCACCCTCCCTCCACAGCACCACCAGCAGCAACAGCCACAGCAGCAGCAGCAGCATCAACACCCGCATCAGCATCAGCAGCAGCAGATGATGATGAACGGCTTGGGTCTGGGCGGCGGAGGACCCGGCACCTCGGGTCTGCACCTCCCTGGGGGCGTGAGCGATCGCGGCCTGGGAGACCACCACCACCTGGGTGAGGGCGGCGGAGGGGGCGGGAGCGGCCTCAAGGCGCCGCCGCCCACCTCCGCGCCCCCGCAGCCCAACAGCTCCAACCATGCGGCGGCCGCCGACGACGCCTCCAGCGGCTACGGCAGTCCCGACTCGCTGACGATGGAGGACCGATGAGACGCGGCCGGGAGGGGGCGAAAGAGGCGGCGCACATGACCACCACAGCCTCCTTCGCTGCAACAACACCAACAGCACTCTCAGTTGCCATCGCAGGTGCCATCCCACTTCCTATCGCAGATGCCGCAGATGCCGTCGCAGATGGTGCAGCCGTCAATGTCGATCCCGCAAGGTCCACCTCAGGTGCCGCAGTTCGCGAATCAGCTGCAGCAGTACGTCGCGCCGCAGCAGATGTCATCACAGCTGCCGTACAGGGCACAGATGCAGACACCGCAGTCTCCGGGGCAGCTCTTCTCGATGCTGCCTCCGCGCCTGCAGATGCAGCATCCGTCGCCCTCCCAGGCCCTTCCGCCGCCGATCCTGCGAAGGGCGGGCGGCCAAGCGCACCCCCGCTGGCGGCCCCAGCTTTGATCCAGAGCCGCGGCCGCAGCGGACACCAGCAGGTGACCGCAGATGCCGTACGGGCCAGCGTGGCTCGTGCAGTGTGTTTGGGCGGCGCAAGGGAAGCCCTTGGCGGCGACACCCAACACCTCCCCAGACGCCGCGCTGCACTTGTACGGCCCAAAGCGCTCAGGTACGAAGGAGCGGCGATCGACCCCGTCCCCGACGTGATGGATGAAGGATTCCGGCCGCGACCATCCTGGCACCGACGTCCTTCAGCCCGGCGAGGGAGACGTCCTCCGCCAGGGACGGGGAAGGATAGTTGGGAAAGCCCGCAACATTTCACTCTCGTACCACCCACTGCAGCGATGGTAACCCGAAGACTTGAAAGGCGAGTCATTGAGCCGTTGTGAGTAACCCTCTCCCATGGTTAACCGAACAAAAAGGACCTGCAAACAACTCAACTCCCCCCCCAGCTCCACCCCCGACCCCCCAGCTCCACCCACCCTCTGCACCCACACCCCCCAGCTCCACACTCCACACTCCAGAAGACCAGCAACCAAGCAGTCAGTTTCCCGTATTAATAAAACAAGAAATAAGCCACCAATAGTCTTACAGCAGCAAGCAGACGCAAGAACCGCCCCCTCCCCCCCCACCCAAAGCCGAGGAGAAAAAAAAGAAAAGAAAGAGGGGTGTTACGGCGTTAGATTTTCTCGCAAACAGAAGCAAGGACTTGTCACATTTTTTCTTAAGGCTCTGTTATGTGATATGTAAAGCATTACGATGATGAGAAAGAGTTGGAAGACTCTTGGGATACATCATTCATATTATCTTGTAAATATATTTTTAAGG
>BOPN01002730.1:187615-193705 GCA_017312705.2 Penaeus japonicus | reverse complement strand
AGAGAGAGAGAGAGAGAGAGAGAGAGAGAGAGAGAGAGAGAGAGAGAGAGAGAGAGAGAGAGAGAGAGAGAGAGAGAGAGAGAGAGAGAGAGATTGATAGATAGATAGATAGATAGATAGATAGATAGAGAGAGAGAGAGAAAGAGAGTGAGAGAGAGAGAAAGATAGATAGATAGATAGATAGACATACAGACAGGCAGACATACAGGATGACATACAGAAACAGGGGCGCAGGCAGAAATGGACGCAGAGAGAGATGATACGGAGAGAGAGAAAGATACAGATAGACAGACAAACAGACAGACAGATAGAGGAGATACAGTGAAAAAGAGAGAACCGTTAAGTGGATAGTCAGACAGAAGGGCGTCATGTACCGTAGACAGCCAGACAGAAAGACAGAAAGACAGTCAGACAGAGAGGGAGGGAGGGACATAGAAAGAGGGAGGTGTAGTACAGGCGGATGCTTGTGTAAACCGGTGGTGCGAGGGGAAGAAATGGTCTATCAGGTTGGGACTCTACCTGACCCCCCTTCCCTCCCTTTTGTGTCCCCTGCCTGTTCCCCTCACTCCTCCTTCCTTCCCCTCAAGCCGACCTCTCGCGTTCGGACGCCCGTGCTGGCTGTTATAGAAAGACGACTGTTAGTGTCGGTTCTCCCGAATGATTGGCATCTCGAGGTTGCTGTACATGAGTGCTATTAATCCTGGCAAGACGAAGGGAAATTTTCCGTGAGGGGGTCAGGGAGGGGGGCCGAGGGAGAGGGGAGAGAGGAGAGGGACGTGAGGGCAGCGATCCTGCGCACCTGCCCACGGTTGCCAGATACCGCCGGTGGCCTTTCTTCGCTGCTGTGGCGAGGAGCGTGCACGACCTGGAACAACGGTGAAGGTGAGTCTCGAGTGTGATCTAGTGAGTGTGAGTGTGAGTGTGAAGGCTGGTTGAGGTGAGGGAGGCGAGGTGATGAGAGTGTGAGGCATCGGTGTGCACCTGGCAGGCGAAGGCCCCACCTGTTGATCAGCGCCGCCACAGGTCCTCTCATCGATCCGTCAGTGGCGCCCGACACCCGCGTGAGGACGCACGCTGCTCCAGCCCGAACACACCCGTTCCCTGTCTCGCACGCCCGCACACACGCCCGTACACACGCCTGCACATACACACACGTACACCTGTCCGCACACATCACATTCTCTCTTTCTCCGTCCGTGGGGCTTGATCTCGCCCTCGACCTCTGCTCGCCGACACCACTGCAGGTGGTGGTGCCGCCGCCGCCTCCCTCGCAAGCGGTGGGCGCGGGCGTCCTAGTCCTGTGTGCGGGCTCCTCCAGAGCCGAGAGCGTCACCTGTGCCCGCTCCTGCCGCGCCCCGAGGATTCTCGGACGTCGCCGTGCATCATGCAGGCGAGATGATACCTGGTGCCACGATCTGCAGGTGAAGCGCCACCTCTGCTCTACCTGTGCCTGTGGCGTGCGGGCGCCCACACCACCGCCCGGGACGCCCATCCCGCTGAACGACCGCCGCCCACTCTTACGTACGCCCAGAACGTGCCATGTCGCCCATGGCTCTGACGGCAGGGCACCAAGGACCTTCCCCAGGCCCCGTTGGCACTTTTAACAAGTAGCCTGCCGAGTGAGTGGCCTTCTGGACGAGTGGCCCTCCAACCAAGTGGCCCTCACACTCGCCAACGCCTCCAAGAGAACAAGACGCAGGTCGTCCTCCCTTTGAAGTGTGACTCCTGCTCACGGACTGGCCGGAGAGAGGCCCCGGCAGACCCTAGGTGCCAGACAAGGTGAAGAGTGATTCTCACGGCAGGGAAGCCGGGGAGGGTGCCCCGCGTCGGCACCTGTGTGGTCGTTGTGGTTGTTGTTGTTGTCGTCTGGTAGTGGTGGTGGAGAGCCCCATCACGACAGCAGGACAGAGGAGGGTTGCCTGCCATGCCGCACCTGCCAGTACCTCAGCCCCGCCACTACTACTATTACTACGCACTGTCCAGGTGAGTCACTCAGCCTCTCGCGGGGCCACCGTCACCCGCCTGGTGACTGCCAGGTGACTGGCCTCGACCGCCATCGTCTTTCAGTCACTGTGACGTGATTGTGTGAGTGTGAGGTAGAGTCTGTGTGACTCTGTGTATGAGTGCGTTTACACCCCTATGTGTGTAAGCGTTTTTGAATATGTGTGTTTGTGTGTCAGTGTGTTACTATGTGTTTGCATATATATGTGTATTTGTGTGGCAGTGTGTGTGTGTATGTGGGTCAGTATCTGTGCCCATGTACTTCTGTTCTAGTTTGTATGTCTACTCGTATGTATGACAATGTACAGGTGGGAGTGTATGTCAATGCATTTGTATGTACATGTATGTAAGTGTGTGTGCACGAATGTGTGTGTTTGTCTTTACAATTTTAGCAAGATCCATTTGTATATTTTCTATCTGTCTGAGTGAAAACTCAGACTTGTTAATCAGTCGATATACACATGTCAAGATGGGCTAATTGTTGCCTGATAAATTGCTTATGTATCTACCTCTGTATTTGTTGTTATTATTATCATTTTGTCATGTCCGGTGCTGAATATAACATTTCTCTTAATTTCGCGTTTTTAACTTGTCGGCTCGTTAGCCCGGCTCTCCTTCTCTCTCTCTCTCTCTCTCTCTCTCTCTCTCTCTCTCTCTCTCTCTCTCTCTCTCTCTCTCTCTCTCTCTCTCTCTCTCTCTCTCTCTCTCTCTCTCTCTCTCTCTCTCTCTCTCTCTCTCTCTCTTTCTGTGTCCCCTTTCCCTTTCCCTTCTCCCTCTCCCTCTCTCTTTCTGTGTCCTGCATTTCTCTTTCCCTCTCCCTTCTCTCTCTCCTCCCCTCCTTCATCTCCCTCGCGTCTCTTGGAATCGCTGTTTAACTCTCTTTCTACACTCCCATTTCTCCTGCTCTCTCTCTCCCTCTCTCTCTCTCTCTCTCTCTCTCTCTCTCTCTCTCTCTCTCTCTCTCTCTCTCTCTCTCTCTCTCTCTCTCTCTCTCTCTCTCTCTCTCTCTCTCTCTCTCTCTCTCTCTCTCTCTCTTTCTGTGTCCTCTTTCCCTTTCCCTTCTCCCTCTCTCTCTCTCTCTCTGTGTCCTGCATTTCTCTTTCCCTCTCCCTTCTCTCTCTCCTCCCCTCCTTCATCTCCCTCGCGTCTCTTAGAATCGCTGTTTAACTCTCTCTCTACACTCCCATTTCTCCTGCTCTCTCTCTCCCTCTCTCTCTCTCTCTCGCTCTCTCTCGCTCTCTTTCGCTCTCTCTCGCTCTCTCTCGCTCTCTCTCGCTCTCTCTCTCTCTCTCTCTCTCTCTCTCTCTCTCTCTCTCTCTCTCTCTCTCTCTCTCTCTCTCTCTCTCTCTCTCTCTCTCTCTCTCTCTCTCTCTCGCTCTCTCTCTCTCGCTCTCTCTCTCTCTCTCTCTCTCTCTCTCTCTCTCTCTCTCTCTCTCTCTCTCTCTCTCTCTCTCTCTCTCTCTCTCTCTCTCTCTCGCTCTCTCTCTCTCGCTCTCTCTCTCTCGCTCTCTCTCTCTCTCTCTCTCTCTCTCTCTCTCTCTCTCTCTCTCTCTCTCTCTCTCTCTCTCTCTCTCTCTCTCTCTCTCTCTCTCTCTCTCTCTCTCTCTCTCTCTCTCCCTCCCTCTTTCTCTCCTCTCTCTTTCTCTCTCTCTCTCTCTCTCTCTCTCTCTCTCTCTCTCTCTCTCTCTCTCTCTCTCTCTCTCTCTCTCTCTCTCTCTACTCTCTCCCTCTTCTCTCCTCTGTCTCTCTCTCTCTCTCTCTCTCTCTCTCTCTCTCTCTCTCTCTCTCTCTCTCTCTCTCTCTCTCTCTCTCTCTCTCTCTCTCTCTCTCTCTCTCTCTCTCTCTCTCTCTCTCTCTCTCTCCGTCAATCTATCTATGTATATATCTCTTTATCTATCTGTCTATATATCTGTCTGTCTGTCTGTTTGTCTGTGTGTCTGTCTGGCTGTCTGTCATTGTACCACTGTCTTTTGGTTAGCTTTTATTCAGTTGTATGTCACCTCGTTAGCTTTGCCTTACCCTTTGGCACATTAACATAAATAATCCTCTGCTAATTTATCCCCTTTCCTTCACTTCCCTTTTGTTGGTAGTTGCTCTTTCTCTCCTTCCCTTTCTCACATTCACCTTATCTGTTTCTTTCCTTCGTCTTCTCTTCTTTGTTCTTCCTTTCTTCGTCTTCCTTTCTTTGTCTTTTCTTCTTAGTTCTTCTTTCCTTCGTCTTTCCTTCTTTGTTCTTCTCTTCTTCGTCTTCCATTCTTTGGTCTTCTCTTCTTCGTCTTCCATTCTTTGTCTTTCTTTCTTTGTCTTCCATTCTTTGTCTTTCCTTCTTTGTCTTCTCTCCTCCGTCTTCCCTTCTTTACTTTCCCTTCTGGATATTTCCACCTTTCTTCGTCTTCCCTTATTGGCACTTCCCTTCTTCGTCTTCAGTCCTTCGCCTTCCCCACTTTCTCTTCCTTTTTTTTCATCTACCCTTCTTCGTCTCCCCTCCTTCGTTTTCCCTTCTTTGTCTTCCCTTCCTTATCTCTCCTTCTTCGTCTTTCCTCCTTTCTTTTCCTTTTTTCATCTTCTCTTCTAGTTCTTCCTTTCTTCGTCTTCCCTCTTTCTTCTCCCGCCCTTTATTTTCTCTCTTTCTTCTTCCTCCCTTTATCTTCCCTCTTTCTTCTTCCCTCTTTCTTCTTCCCCTCTTTATCTTCCCTTTTTCATCTCCGTCCTTCGTCTTCCCTCCGCCGTCTTCCCTCCTTGCTCTTTCTTCTTTCATCTTCTCTTTTACGTTATCACTCCGTCTTCTCTTCTCCGTCTTCCCTCCTTTGTTTTCCCTTCTTCATCTTCCTTCCTTCGTCTTCCCTATCTCTCCTCCCTTCCTCTCCCTCCTCCTTAACCTTCCCATCACGCCTTCCCTTCCTCTCCTTCCCCTCCTCGCCTTCCCTCCATCTCCCTCTCTTCCACGCATCTTCCCCTCTCTCTACCTCTCTGTCTCTCTCCTTCCCTCACTTCCACGGATCTCTCTCTCTCTCTCTCTCTCTCTCTCTCTCTCTCTCTCTCTCTCTCTCTCTCTCTCTCTCTCTCTCTCCTCTTTCTCCATCTCCCTCTCCCTTTCTCCGTCCCTCTCCCTCTCCCTCTCCCTCTCCCTCTCCCTCTCCCTCTCTCTCTCCCTCTCCCTCTCTCTCTCCCTCTCCCTCTCCCTCTCCCCGTCCCTCTCCCTCTTCCTCTCCCTCCCTCCCCCTCTCCCTCTCCCTCTCCCTCTCTCTCTCTCTCTCCCTCTCCCTCTCCCTCTCCCTCTCCCTCTCCCTCTCCCTCTCTCTCCCTCTCCCTCTCCCTCTCTCCCTCTCCCTTCCTCCTCCTCCTTCATTTCCCCCTCTTCTACCCCTTCCTCCCCATCCCCTTCCCCTTCCAATTCCTCCTCCACCACCCCCTCCTTTTCCCCTTCCTCCTCCTCCTTCATTTCCCCCTCTTCTACCCCTTCCTCCCCATCCCCTTCCCCTTCCAATTCCTCCTCCACCACCCCCTCCTTTTCCCCTTCCTCCTCCTCCTTCATTTCCCCCTCTTCTACCCCTTCCTCCCCATCCCCTTCCCCTTCCAATTCCTCCTCCACCACCCCCTCCTTTTCCCCTTCCTCCTCCTCCTTCATTTCCCCCTCTTCTACCCCTTCCTCCCCATCCCCTTCCCCTTCCAATTCCTCCTCCACCACCCCCTCCTTTTCCCCTTCCTCCTCCTCCTTCATTTCCCCCTCTTCTACCCCTTCCTCCCCATCCCCTTCCCCTTCCAATTCCTCCTCCACCACCCCCTCCTTTTCCCCTTCCTCCTCCTCCTTCATTTCCCCCTCTTCTACCCCTTCCTCCCCATCCCCTTCCCCTTCCAATTCCTCCTCCACCACCCCCTCCTTTTCCCCTTCCTCCTCCTCCTTCATTTCCCCCTCTTCTACCCCTTCCTCCCCATCCCCTTCCCCTTCCAATTCCTCCTCCACCACCCCCTCCTTTTCCCCTTCCTCCTCCTCCTTCATTTCCCCCTCTTCTACCCCTTCCTCCCCATCCCCTTCCCCTTCCAATTCCTCCTCCACCACCCCCTCCTTTTCCCCTTCCTCCTCCTCCT
>BOPN01002730.1:172615-177615 GCA_017312705.2 Penaeus japonicus | reverse complement strand
CCCATTCCCTTTCCCGTTTTCCCTCCTCATTTCTCCTCTCCCTTTTCCTCCCCGTCCCCATCCATTTTCTCGTCTTCCCCTCCTCCTCTCCCCTTCTCCTCTTTCCTCCCCTCCCCCTCCCTACTTCCTTCTCCCCCTCTACCTCTTACCTCCTTATCTGCTATCCCCAGAGAAGCAGATGGGAGCAGAAGGAGTAGGGAGAAAGAAAGATGATAATGGGAAAGAGAAAGGAAGGGAGAGACGAGAAAATTGGAGCTTAACAGAAGGGGGGGACACAAAAGATTAAGGATAAAGGGGGAGGAAGGGTCTACAGGAGAATATGAGATGAGAGAAAAAGAAGAAGAAGGGGGGCTGAATAAAAGAGGAAGAGAGAGGAAGAAGAAGCGAGAGAAGAAGAAAAAGCGAGAGGAGAAGAAGAAGAAGAAAAAAACGCGAGAAACGAAGAAGAAGAAGAAGAAGAAAAAACATAGAGACAAGAAGTGACAAAGGAGGAAGAAGAAATGAGAGAAGAAGAGGAGAAAGAAGAAGAAGAAAATTAAATTAAAAAAGAGAAAGGAGAAGAAATAAGATAAGAAAAAATACAGAGAATATGAAGAAAGAAAAAAGAAGCAAAAAATAATGAGGGAAAAAAATGAAGAAGAAATGAGAGGTGGATAAGAATAGGAGTAAGAAGGAAAAGGAGGAGCAAAAGAAGATGAAAGACAAGGAAAAAGAAAAAAAATATAACAAGAAAAGAAATATCGGAGAAAAGGACTGAGAAAAAATATAAAGATGCAGACGAACTCAAGACAAAGAGGAGGAAAAAGTGAGACAAAAATACGAGAAGAAAATAAAGACGATATTGAGAAAGAAGAAATAAAAAATAAAAATAAATATGTGCATGTACACACACACACACACACACACATATATACATGTGTGTGTGTGTGTGTGTGTGTGTGTGTGTGTGTGTGTGTATGTATGTGTGTGTGTGTGTGTGCATGTACATGCAACAGCAGATGCAAGGGAATGTCAATGATAATGATAATCATGATGATGATTACAATAGTGACAATAATGATGATGATGGTAATGATGATAACAATAATGATGGTAATGTCGATGATGATATTATCAATGATGATAATTAATTATGATAATATTAGTAACAATATTAAAAATAACATTAATACTCATAACTATGATAAAAATTATAATGGTGATGATAAGAACGATTAGGATATGATAATAAAAATAAATATAGACAAAATAAGAAGAAAGAGAGGAAAAACGTATATAGTTTGATGAGCAGATAGAAAAAGAAGAAGGAGAAGAAGAAGAAGAAAAGACGGAAAAGGAGAAGAAAGAGAGGGAGAAGAAGAAAAAATTGAAGGAGAAGAAAAAGGGAAGTAGAAAACGAAGAAAGAGAAAGAAAAGAAAAAGAAGAGAAGGAGAAGGAATAGAAGAAGAAGAAGACGAAAAAGAAAGAGCAGAAGAAAGTGAATGAGAGGAATAAGGAAGAGAAGGAGAAGAAAACGTAAAAGAAGGAAGAGAAGAAGAAGAAATAGAAGAAAGAGAAAGAAATAAAGTCGAAAGAGAAGATGAAAAATACGAAAAAAAAAGAAGAAAATAAAGCGAATGAGAAGCAGAAGAAAAGGAAAGAGAAGAAAAAAAAGAAGAGACAAGAAGATAAAAAAGAAAAGAAAAAAGAGAAACATAAGAAAGTGAGTGAGGAAAAGAAGGATGGCACACGGAGGACAACAGTGCCAGGAGATGAGGCAGAGAGGCACCGAGCAGGTCTGATGGTGTCGTTTAGGGAGTGATTGATCCACGTATTGATTACTCCAGGTGAGGAGGGAGGGGGGAGGGCGGAGGGGGAGGGGGGGAGGGGAGGTGGAGGAGTGGGAGGGGGGGCGGAGAGGGAGAGGGGAAGGGAGGCGGAGGTGGAGGGGGGAAGGGGGGCGGAGGTGGAGGGGGAGGGGGGGTGGAGGAGAGGGAGGGGAGGGGCGGAGGGGGAGGGGAGGGGGGCGGAGGTGGAGGTGGAGGAGAGGGAGGGGAGGGGGGCGGAGGTGAAGGTGGAGGAGAGGGAGGGAGTAAGGGGGGCGGAGGGGGAGGGGGAGGTGGAGGAGAGGGGGGACGGAGGGGGAGGTGGAGGTGGAGGAGAGGGAGGGGAGGGGGGCGGAGGTGGAGGTGGAGGAGAGGGAGTGGAGGGGGGCGGAGGTGGAGGTGGAGGAGAGGGAGAAAGAAGAGGAGGCTGGAGAAGGGAGAGAGGGAGGAGGAAGAGGAGGGTGGTGAGAAGGGGGAGAGGGAGAAGGAAGAGGAGGGGTAGGGAGAAGAGAGAGAGGGAGAGGGAAGAGGAGGGGTAGGGAGAAGGGAGAGAGGGAGAGGGAGAGGGAAGAGGAGGGGTAGGGAGAGAGGGAGAGGGAAGAGCAGGGGTAGGGAGAAGAGAGAGAGGGAGAGGGAAGAGGAGGGGTAGGGAGAAGGGAGAGAGGGAGAGGGAGAGGGAAGAGGAGGGGTAGGGAGAGAGGGAAAAGAAAGAGGAGGGGTAGGGAGAAGGGAGAGAGGGAGAGGGAAGAGGAGGGGTAGGGAGAAGAGAGAGAGAGAGAGAGAGAGGAGGGGTAGTGGGGAAGGAGAGGGAGAGGGGACTTTCTGACCTACCTGAGATGAGGTGAGTTATTTCTCCTAAGGACGTGAGATTATCCATCTTGCGGAGGAAAAGTTATTCATCTGGGGTGAGGAAATGCGATCCAGTTGGGGAGAATATAAGTTATTTATTTATGTATAACTTAAAGGCTATCCGCGTGAGGATAGGACACTACCCACCTGAGAAATGGATACTATCCACCTGAGGAAAAAAAGACTATCCAGCCGGAGAAAGGAATGAGTGATCTGAGGAGGAGAGATTATCCACCTGAGGAAAGAGGACTAGCCACCTGAGGGAGACTATCCATTTAGAAATTACCCTCTTAAGAGAGAGAGATTATCCACCTGAAGAATGGAAATGATCCACCTTAGGAGTGAAGACTATCCACTTAGGGGAGACGATCCACCCAGGGAATGGAAATCATCCACCCTAGGAGAGAAGACTATCCACCTAAAGAAAGAAGACTATCCACCTGGGGGAGACGATCCACCCAGGGAATGGAAATTATCCACCCTAGGAGAGAAAACTACCCACCTGAGGAAAGAAGACTATCCACCTGAGGAAAGATGACAAACCCAAGGAATGAAAATCATCCACCCGAGGGGGCAAGGCTATCCACCCAAGGAAAGAAAACCATCCATATACGAATCTATCCACTCCCATCCACCCAGGGAGTAGCGATCATCCATCGGCGAAGGTGTGATGACAATTTTCATGGGTTTCGGTAGTAATGTGATGATAATGATAACAATAGTGATAACGATAATGATGAGGGTAATGATGAAGATGGAAATAGTAGTGATGGTAGTAATATTAATGATAGCGATGATAATCATGGTTATGATAGTAATAGTAATGATAATAATGATAATTATAATGATAGTGATAATGATAATCATGATAATTATAATGATAGTGATAATGATAATCATGATATAATGATAATGATAATAATGATATTGATAAGGATAATAATGGCGATAAATATGATAAGAGCAATAAAAAGTATAAACATGAAAAAGGAAATTAAGTCTAAAAGCAAAGACATTTTTTTTATAGAATTACAAGCAGATCATTTTAGCAGAATGAGAAATGAACTGATGTTAAAAATGCAGTCAGAACGAAGGATACAAAAAATCAAAGGAATAAATCTATCTATAAAAAAAAAAAAAAATGAAAACATAAAAAAGAAAAAGAAATAAACACACAATCAGGAGGAGAAGAAAAAAATTGGAAAGCGAATCAGGAAGAAATAATAATAATAATAATGAAAAAAAAAGAAAAAAAGAAAAAAAAAAACGAACGAGGAAGTGGGTCGAGTGTCGGCCATGGAGTGTGTCCCGCCATGTGACTTGATCAAGGTTCATGAGTGGAATGGAGTGCAAGGCAAAGTTTGGCGCGGGATTAGCGGCTGTGGGACACCGGCTTTGCCTCCCGCCCGCCTGTGCATCCGGGACCTGGCGCGCACACTCGTCTACACTTGCTTGGATATGCGCGGCTGTGCACACGGTTATAGGTACACACATATATGGATATATTCATATATGGCATGCATTTACATACCCACTTGTTGTGTATGTACGTGTGTGTTTGTGTATATATGTATATATATATATATATATATATATATATATATATATATATATATATATATATATGTGTGGGGGGGGGGGGGGGGGTGTACGTGTGTACGTGTGTGAGTGTGTGAGTGTGTGTGTGTATTGTGTGTATGTGTCAGTTTGTGTGTGTATGTACACATGGGCAATCGTGTATACAAAAGCAGATAGATATAAGGATGTGTAGATAGATAAAGAAATCGATACAGATATAGATTTATTGACCCGCCAAACAGACATAGACATATACACTATCTTTCATGACTTTTTTACGCAAGAATGTGGGCCCAAGAAGGAAAAAGAAACTTCCGTTTAGGCGCTGGCTTCGTGCTAATCAATTTTGGATTTCCTTTCCTTTGAAGTTTATCGCACATATCATCTGATTTCATTCCTGGGAACTTTAAAACCAAGGAGCCACTCTACACTCGCACCAAACTGGGAAAAATAAGAAACATGAAATTAGATCCATAAAATCCCAGATACAAAACGGATTTGCATCCATTTAAGAGAACAAGAATACCCTCTTTCATAATACCATAGTCCCCCCTCTCTTATAAAAATAAACTACCATCCAAGTGTTGACACAAGCTATGTCAGAAGCCTTATCAATAGAACGGATAATCTCACAAGCTTTTGGGACCAACAAGTCTCGTCTCATCACAACCATTCGACATATCTTATAAAATACCTAATTATACTTATTATAAGCAATGCCAATGATAACTGGGGTACGGCAGTGGTAAGGTAATACACCGAGTAAT
>BOPN01002730.1:155115-160115 GCA_017312705.2 Penaeus japonicus | reverse complement strand
CCTCCGTCGAAGAAGACAACGTAGACGCCAAGAGACGCGAGAGCAAGGGCACCCCCGAGAGCTGCATCAGCCCCGCCGCGGCCGCCGCAAGCAGCCCCGGTTCCAACACAAGCCCCACGAGCACCACCACCGCCACAATCTCCCACACGGTGAAGATGCTAAGTCCCAAAATGCAGCGCACGATTAGGATTAACGAGAACCAGGTGCTCATGCTGGCGGAGAAGGCGAGGCATGACCACAACTACTCCGGCTACCTCTACAAGCGATCCTCAGACTCCAACAAGTGGCAACTCCGATGGTTCACCCTTTACCAGGTCAGTCTATAAGTGAATGCTCTCCCTTTGTCTGAACCTCGAGGCTATGGTGATGTCCCTTCCATTACTGTCTGTGCATGAAGACTATCTTTATCAGAGGTTATGGATATGCTCTCTCCTATCAAGGTAAGATAAGAATGCTGGAAAAAATGAGTGCGTTCTCGATCTACTGAACTGTCATTGTTCGGTTATTGTTGTTGTTATGGTTGTTATTATCATTATCACTATTGCTTTATTGCTCAGTGGCTGTTAATGAAATGTCAGTTTAGGATGATCAAATTGCTTGGGCTTACTGCATACACGTTCTAGAAATAATCGACATACAAACGCAGAGACACACAGCATTGCGTCTCAAAGGAAACCTACTCACCGATATAGTTACATCCATTTCCCCCTTGGTACATCCGTCTCTTACATCAATTTCCCCCTCGTTCCCGCTGGAAGGGATTCCGACGAGTATCATATTGTACCTATTTGTTTTTATCTATCTGTTTTTTGTTTTGTTTTTTTTGTTTATCTCTTTACTATTTTCTTAAGAATTGTTCATCTAATCGACTGCACACACGGCGAGTTTTCGTTTTCTTACGGTGTTTGGTAATAATCGGGAAAATACTCGAAAACATGACCACGCCCACAGACTTATAGACTTGATTATCTGCGATTAGAAATTATGAACTTTCCTTTTACAACAGCCAGTCTCAAGTGCTCAACCATTTGTCTTTCTTCAGCAACAGTTGACCTTTTCTCGATATATTTCTTCATTATGTATGCCGTAAGCGTACTTCTCTTCTATGTAATTTACAAAGTACTTCTCTTTTCCTCAATGATTTCCCAGGGGCGGAGAAAAAGCAGAGGTTCACTTTCGTCACTTTCAGTTATTGTCTTTTTTTTTCATTTTCATTTCTTTTTTCGTCAACTTCACATTTAGTTTGTTTTTTTTCTCTAAATTTCTTCTCCATCTTCATCTTCACATCTTTTTGTTACATATTCACGATTTTTCGTAACTTTTACTATGATTTTTTTTTTTTTTAATTGTTTCACTTTATTTATCTATTTATTTATTTTTATCACATTCACTTTTTTCGAATTCTATTATCATTCCATTCGTATAATGGTGTTTTATTATCGTATATCTTATCAAGATTATTATGGCATCACTTGTCATCGTTATTGATAATGATAACGATGATGATAATAGTAATGATAGTAATGAAAATAATAATGATGGTAATAAAGATCAGTTTTATTACAATAATGGTTATAATAATATTAATTATGATTATAAGTGTGATCATAATGATAATAATAATAATTTTAATGATAATGATAATACTGATGATGATAATAATAATGATAGTAAAAATGCAATGATAATGCTGATGACAATGATCATAATAATGACAATGGTGATTATAAGGATAATGTTAATGATGATGATAATGATAAAAATAATAACGATGATAATAACAACAGCAAAAACAATAATGATAATAATTATAATGTTGATAATAATGATAGATTAATCATGACATAACAGCTAATAATATCTGCGAACAAAAATCAAAATTAATGAATGATAATGATAATGATAACAATAATGATGATTATAACTATCATTATTTTATTTTTTTACATCAAATTATTATTATTATTATTTTCTCCCTAATGATGCTTATGATATCATTATGATATAATCTATGTTGTTATCATCATTACTATCATCCTCATTATCATTTTATCGTCATTATCATCATTACTATCATTATTATATGTTATCAGTATTGCCATCACTATTCATATCATAATCCTTACCATCTTTATTATTTGACCATTATTATCACCATTATTATCATTACTGCTATTGTTACATAATTTAATTATTGTCATCATCATCTTTGTTTTTATTCCTATCATTGTTTTTATCTTCATTATCATTATTATCATTATTAGCATTATCATCATAATGCTGATAATAACAATGATACCAATGGTAATAGTAATATTAATAAAAATAATGATTGTTATTATCATTATTACTAATCATTATCATTATTTCTAATCATTACCAATATCAATATTATTTTTATTATCATTGTTTCTATTATCATTACCATAACTATTATCTTTATTTTCATTGTTATCATAATTATTATCAATATTGACATTATCATTATTCTCATTATCATTACTATGATTATTATTATTATTACTATATTGTTATCATTATTATCATTATTGTTTTTATCATTACTGCTACTACTTCTTTTATTATCTCTATCTGTGTTTATATCATTACAATCATCATTACTTTTATTATCATTGTTCTTGTACTATTATTATCATTATCCTTATTGCTGTTATTAGTATCACCATTATCCTTATCATTATTATTATCACTATCATTAATATCATCATTAATATTGTCAACATCACTTTTACTAATATCTTTATTATTATGATTGTTATTATCATTATTTGCATTATCATCATCATCATCATTAT
Organism: Penaeus japonicus; assembly: GCA_017312705.2. Classification (NCBI taxonomy): domain Eukaryota; kingdom Metazoa; phylum Arthropoda; class Malacostraca; order Decapoda; family Penaeidae; genus Penaeus; species Penaeus japonicus. The sequence goes on along the minus strand of BOPN01002730.1, from coordinate 157,299 downwards.
CGTTACTATTATCATTATCATTGTCATTGTTATTATCATGATCATAAATTGATCATAATCAATATACCCCTTATCATTATCATTGTCATTGTTATTATCATGATCATAAATTTATCATAATCAATATACCCCTTATCATTATCATTGTCATTGTTATTATCATGATCATAAATTTATCATAATCAATATACCCCTTATCATTATCATTGTCATTGTTATTATCATGATCATAAATTTATCATAATTAATATAACCCTTATCATTATCATGATTGTAGTCATTATTACTATCATTATTATCATTATCATCATTATTATCATTATCGTCACCATTATTATATCTACTACAACAAATATTACTACTACTATTACGTAATACCACAACTGCCAATATCTTCATTATCATATATATCATTATCATCATTATATCTAATACTCCTACTATCACTGCTAATATTACTATTACTACTTCCATTACCATTATCTTTATCATTTTCATATTTTTTATTATTCTTGTCATTATTATCATTATTACTCTTATCATTATTATCATTGTCATTATCATTGTTATCATTATCGTTATCACTCTTATCAACATTATCATCATTACTCTTATCATCATTATCACTACCATTGTCATCATAATTACTATCGTTATCCTTATTGTTACTATAATTATCATTGATATTGTTATTGTTGTTGTCATTATTATCATCTTATTATTATCATTATTATCATTATTATCATTATTGATAGCATTGTTGTTATTTTTGTTATTCTTATCACTATTATTTTATCATCATCATAACAGCATTACTGTTATCACCATTCCTATTATTTTTGTTTTTGTTATTATTATCATTGTTATTATTATTATTATCATTATTATTATTATCATTTTGATCATTGTCATTTTTCTTAATACTGTCATTAGTATTATCATAATTTATATTTTTGTTATAGTTTCATTATCATTATCAATATCATTATCATCTTTATTATCATCTTCATGCTCATATCTATTATCACTATTTATGTTATTGTCATTATTGTCATCGCTGTTATTATCATCATCATTTTTTCTTATTATCATCATAATCATTTTTGTTATAACCATTATTACTGTTATTATCATCATCATCATCATCAATTATTGTCATCCTCCTCATTATTATTGTTCATATTATTACCGTCATTATCATTATTAAAATTATTATTATTATCATTATTGTTATCATTAGTAGTAGTTGTATCATTAACATTATTACTATGATTATCATAGTCATTACTATCCATTTTTAGTATAACTGTTATTATCATTATTGTTCTCATCCTTATCATCATAATGATTAATGTCCTTATCATCATTATCATTACTATCATCCCTACTGCCAATACTTTCATTTTTATAATCATTACTATTAGTAGTGTTATTATCATTATTATCGTTGTTACTATCATTATTATCATAATCATTATGATGATGATGATTATCATTATCATCATTATTGGTGTTATCATGATCATCATTGGCATTATCATTATCATTATTATTCTAATCGTTATCATTACTATTGTTAGAATTGTCATTACTATTATAATTGTTTTATAATTATTTATATTATCATCGTACTTATCATCATTATCATTACTATCATTATTATCGTTACTCTTTTTGTCACTGTTATCATCATCATTATCATTCTTTTTTTGGTTATCATTGTCACTAGGATCATTGTTATCATTAGTATTGATATTATCATTATAATCATTACTGTTATTATAATTAGTATCATTGTCCTCATGATCATTATTATCAATATCATAATTATTGTTATTGTTATCATTGCTATTATTATTATTGTGATCATTATTATTTTCATCATCATTATCATTATTATTATGATCACGATTATTATTGCTATGACCATCAATGATATTATTATTATTATTATTATTATTATTATCATTATTATCATTATTATTATTATTATTATTATTATTATTATTATTATTATTATTATCATTATTATTATTATCATTATTGCTATTAATGTTATTATCATTATAAATAGTATTATTATATTCTAATCACTATCATGATGATGATGTTGATGATGATAATGATGATGATTATGGTAATAATCATAATGATAGCGATAAAATTATTATGATAGCAATAATG
>BOPN01002730.1:137615-145115 GCA_017312705.2 Penaeus japonicus | reverse complement strand
CTGCCCCCCCCCCTCCCCACTCCCTCAGCCTGGTATTCCGAATGGTCGAAGCGGAGGAGGAGTACGTCGAGCAGCTGAACCTTCTCGTGTCCTGCTTCCTTCGGCCCTTCAAGATGGCGGCGTCCTCGAAGAAACCTCCCTGCAGCCACGAAGACGTCAACAGCATCTTCCTGAACTCGGAGACGCTGCTCTTCCTCCACCAGATCTTCCTCAAAGGGCTGTCGGCCAGGATGGAGAGCTGGCCCACGCTGGTGCTTGGTGAGTGCTTTCGAACAGTGTTAGGCTAGGGATGCTTCCTTCGTTGCGCTCTCTTTCCTTCTTTTCGCCGCTGTGTCTCCGCCCCCCACTCCCCCTCTCTCTCTTGTCTCCTATCTCCTTTGCTCCGTTTCTCTCTTGTCTCCTCCTCTCCTCTGTTTGCCCCTTTTTCTTTGTTCCCTTTATCTCTGCCTCCTCGTCCCCTGCTTGTCCCCCTCGTTGCTCCCTTCCCCTGCCTTCTTGCCCTGCTTGTCGCGTCCCTCCCCTATTCCCCGGGCTAAGCAGAACATCGACAGAACAGAGATCAGTGTAGTGGAATGGGACAAAACAGGGACAGGAGTGGGTAGCTGACGGAGAAAAAAGGGAAATAGGAAAGGGCAGAATAGCACGGGAAAATAGAAGAATGAGACTGTGATAGGACAGAACAGGAGACGATGTGGCTAGGGTTGCGAGAGTAATTATTGAGCTGGGTCAAGCAAACTCACAAAGGTAGGTCAGCGCAGGACGGAGTAAGTACCTAAAGGCAGATCTCTTGATAAAACTTAGATTAGACAAACAGGCTATACCACTGAGGGAAGCAGGGCAAAGTAGGGCAAAGCAGAGCAAAGCAGGGCAAAGCAGGACAAAGCAGAGCAAATCAGGGCAAAGCAGAGCAGAGCAGGGCAAGGCAGTGCAAGCCATGCAGGACAGGGCAGGGAGGTCGGCGAGAAACACTGGGACAATAGAGTTACTAGAGCGAGCGGCGGGCGGGGAGAGAGGGGAGAATGAGGGGCGGGTGTGGCGGCAGCAGGTGAGGGAGAGGGGAGAGGGGAGAGGGGAGAGGGAGGGGGCTCAGGGCAGGGAGGAGGGGGCGCTCAAGCTCAAGGTGAGATGTTTCCCCTGAGACGATATTTAAAGTCCCGGGCATGTCTAGAAGGCATCGCTGGTGGCGCCACACCCGGCATACGCACATGCTCCGGGAGGTGTGGCCAGAACATTCACATACACTCTCTCCTACAGACGCATTCACGCACACACACACACACACACACACACACACACACACACACACACACACACACACACACACACACACACACACACACACACACAAACAAACACACACACAAACACATACACACACAAACAAACAAACACACACACACACACACACACACACGCGCGCGTGCGCGCGCGCGCACATACGCAGCCCCTCCCCCCTCCCCTTCCTGCCCTTTTCTTCTTCCAAATTCACTGTCACCATTGCCTCCTTACCCCCCCCCCGCCCCCTTTCTCTTTTCCAGTCAGAAAATACGAATAAATGAATCATATAGCAATATATCTATTCTTCTGCTGATTTTATTAAATATATGATTGCTTGTTAATGCAGTTCAGCAGGTGTGCAGTAGAGCATTCTCTCAATTGAGAAAAAAATAGTGATACTTTGATATTTGAATGCTTCTTACAACAATTTGGTTTAAACGTCAGTTCGAACGGGATTTCAAGTTCGATTGTGAAAAACGATAACTTCTTATGTTATTGTCATTACTATGAATAAAGAAACGGTTTAGTAACGAAAAATAAATAAATATTAGGCTGGTAATCAAATGATATACCATAAGGACTGATAAATGGAGAGACGACATAATTTAATACGTCCGTAGTGTAAGCTGATAAACGAAGAGCGATCGAGTCAGTAGATGGCGCGCAGAACTCAACCGTAGTGGCACTGGACAGGTTGCCATGACAACAGTCGGGGGAGGGGGGAAGAGGAGGAGGAGGAGGAGGAGGAGGAGGAGGAGGAGGAGAAATGAGAGGGGGAAAGGGGGCACTCGCGACTTCCAGCTTTTTGTAAACATTCTCGGAAGATAAATCTAACGCTTTGCTATTTGTTATGTGGTTATTATTATCATCTTCGTAAATATTATCATTATCATGATCATTATCGTTTTGTTATCAGTTAGGAATATCATCATTATCACTGATTGTTCTAGCTTCAATTATCACTGCTTCTTCTATTATCATTATCACTATTATTTTCATTATCATCACCATCATTATTATTACTAATATTATCATTTTCCTTATTATTAGTTGTAATAATTGTTGTGATAGTAGTATTGTTGTTATTAAGAGTATTATTATCATTATTATTATCATTATTACTATCATTGTTATTGTTGTTTCTATCACTTTTATTATTATTATCACTATCATTATTGTTATCAATATCATCATTATTATTTTTATTAGTATTGCTATGCTTATCATTATTATCATTGCTATTATTATTATCATTATCATTATTATTATTATTTATTATTATTATTATTATTATCATTATTATTATCATTATTATTATTATTATTATCATTATTGATATTAATATTGCTTTTATTATTATTATTATTATTATTATTATTACTATTATTATTACTATTATTATTATTATCATTATCATTATTATTTTTTTATTATCATTATTATTATTATTATTATAATAATAATTATTATTATTATCATTATCATTATGTTTATTATTATTATTGTTATTATTATTATTATCATTATTATTATTATCATTATCATTATTTTTATTATTATTATTGTTATTATTATTATCATTATTATTATTATTATCATTATCATAATTATTATTATCATTATTATTATGATTATTATTATCATTTTTATTATTATTGTTATTATTATTATTATTATTATTATTATTATTATTATCATTATTATTATTGCCATTATTTTTATCATTATAATTATTATTATCGTTATTATTAATATTATCATCATTGCCTTTATAATTATTATTATTATTATTACTGTTGTTGTTATTCTATTTCCATTATGATTATTTCTATTATTATTGTCGTCATATTTTATATAATTTTTATCCTATTATTATCATTATTATCATTATTATTATTATTATTATTATTATTATTATCATTATCATCATCATCATCATCATATATTATCATTGTTATTATTATTGTTATTATTTTTATCATCATTGTTGTTATGATTGTATTGTTTTTCTTTTTATTGATATCATTATTATTATCATTATTATCAATATTGTTATTATCATCATTATTGTTGTTGCTATTATTATTGTCCTTATCCTTATCATTATTTTTTAAATTATTATTACTACTATTCTAATAATTATTATTTGTCTTGTTTTCATTATCATTTGTATTATCATATATAATTTCATTATTATTATTATTATTATTATTATCATCATCATCATTATCATCATTATAATTATCATTATTATTATTATTACTACTATGATTATTATCATTATTATTATTACTATTATTATTATTATTATTATTATCATTATTATTATTATTATTATCATCATTATTATTGTTATTATTATTATTATTATTATTATCATTATCATTAATATTATTATACTATTATCATACTATTATTATAATCATGATCATTACCATCAACATAATGATTATTTTTGTTGTTGTCTGGTTATTATTGTCACTGTTATCGTTGTTGTCATCATCATCATTACCATTATTGTTATCATTATTATCATTATTATTACTATTATTATTATTCTATCTTTTATTTTTATTATCATTATCATTATTTTATTAGCATCATCATTATCCTTATCATTATTAGCATTAGAACTATTATTATCACTATCATGATTATTGTTATTATTACCATTATTGTTATTATCATTTTTGTCACAACTGTTTTCATTTTCATTTTCATTATCACGATAATTGTCATTCTTTTGCTTATCATCATCAAAATCATAATCATCATAATTATCATTGTTATTATTATCATTATCATTGTTATTGCCATTATTATTTTTATAATTATCATTATCTTTATCACTATTACTGTTGTTATCATTATCAGTTATTAGTATTATTTTTTATTATTATCATTATTACTGTTATCAATATTATTATTATTATTGTTATCTTATTTCTATGATTATTACTATTATCATTACTGTTATCATTATTATCATCATTATCATTATTATAGTCATGGTCATCCTCATCATGATTATTAGTGTTGATGTTATTATTTTCCGTATCATTATCATTATTGTCATTATTCTTCTCTTTGCAGTAGTATAGTTATCATTGTCATCATCATCATTATTCGTCATTATCATCATTATTGTTCTATTCTAATTATTTCCATTATGCTTAGTAATCTTATACAAGTATAGGCTTCATATAAGCTATATCCTGTAACTATTATTGTCAATACATTATTTCTGGCAACATGATCTTTGCAATAGAGACTATTGATAGAAAATCCTATATTTCCTTGTTATGCATGCGAGTTTTGCAAAGCAAATATCCATTGCAAATATGATTAATATCTAAGTGTGGAATTGATTCTAGTCATTTTTACATTGGTTAAGAAATGATATAATTAAATATGATATGATATTGTATGCCATTGTGCTTCATGCCTGCATGCGGAAAGGTTGTCCTAAATGTGTGTTTGCATGTGATGGGATGTTGCATGGGATGGTTTGCAGTGACCGCTGTGTTATGCCAACCCATCTTTTGAGCCTTGCTGTTTTCTCCCTCACCCCCCTTCCCTTACCCACCTCCCTTTGCTACCCTCTTTACTTTCCTCCCTTTTTCCCTTATTTTTTTCTAAACACCTATGGCAGAGGCCGTGTAGTTGGCCCTTTTGTTTTGAGACATTTTCCCTTCATTCACTGTGCTTCGTTAGATCTAAAGATGGTTTTGTAGACTTAGTCTTACCGGACTCAGCAGAACGCCAACTGAACCTCTTGCTAATGATAGCGGAACTATGTGCATCTAGAGCGTGTGTTATATTTATATATACTTTTTTATGATCACTCTTATATATATTTTTTTTATTGTTTTTATTTTTTGTCTCTCTCACTCTCTTTTTTCTATTTGTGACCCGCTAAACTTTGGTATGATCATTCCGTTTGCCTTTTCTTTTATCTTTATTTGTTTTTGGACATAATCCCGATTTTTGTCTCTTTATCGTTCTTCTGCATTCTTTTCCATCCATTCTGGTTTATTCTTCTTGTCCGCGTTAGACCTACTGTTCATTCTGTCATGCCTTCTACAATCTGGAAAACGGCCTACCTTCTGTTTCTTTTATGTGTTCCCCAGACGGTCGACGCGCGCGATTGTAAATTTTGACTCGAGGCAATCCTGAAAAAAAAACCAATAAATATGTGTGTATATATTTAAGAAAGAGAAAATAGAAAAAAAAAGTAAATCAAGTTCTTCATTGTCCGGGAGGCAAGGACAGGCTGGGTCAGGTAAGGTTAGGTCAGTAGGGCAGTAACAAGCAAGCAGTGTGCGTTTATTATGGGTAAGTTTTGTTTACTGTCGCAGGTGATCGCGGCTGGCACATCACTCGGAGATAAACTCACTATCAACAATGCCATTCAATCGCTAAGAAAGATCTGATACGTGCAATGCACATCATAAATCATATGCACTTCAGCCGTGTTCATCAAGCGAGGCAGGTGGCAGCAGTTTCTCTTGTGATAAAGGATTATTTTTATCATTATCATTAGTCAGTGGCGTTGTTGTTTTTTTTTCTATCGCCATTTGTTATCTCAAGAGCTGAGCGAGTGGAAGTTGCCTTCGCTTCTGATCCCTTCATCCCGTGACGCGAACGGGATCTCGGGCGAAGTTCCACGAAGTTTTTGTGTCTCAGTTGTAGTCCACTTATTTTCTTCATTGTGATTTAAGTGGCGCTCTAGTTCCTGCTCGGCCCCTGCCTGGTTCCCTTCGTGTCTGCCTACCACGCGGCGCAGCAGCAGCACAGCTAGGAACCAGATACGGGCTGCAGGTGAGGGGGATCTGCTACCACCCGCCAATTCTTGTGCTTTCAAGACTACTCGCTTTCGGAAAAGTTGGAATGTTGGTGACGATGACTCACACAAGCAGAACATTTTGTTTGGACACTAGGCCTATCGATGATGTTGTAACATGCATAGCCGATAAGTGTATCTGCTATAGATTTGATAACTCAAAAGTAAGAAAGTTATGATTGTAAAATTTTGTATAAACGGGCGTAGGCCTATGATGCAAAAAAATAATGACGTCACGGATCTTTCCAAAACAATTTTCCGGCGAAGTCTCGGAGTGTTTGATTTTTCTTTTCTTTTTTTTTTTGCCTTCTTGGTGACGGGAGGAGGAAGCCGAGAAAGGCAAGGGATGAAAGAGAAATAATTAAGACTCGCAAGTCGTACCTGTTCCAATGGACGACTCTGCCATTATGTCACACCTGTCCGGTCCATGACAAGCTTCCGCGGAGGGCCATTGGAAGTGTCATGTTGCACACTGAGCAATTTTTTCCCATGCAATTGTCCCTGCCTTCCTGGCCTTCTTCCACGCCATAACTTAGTTGAACGCGCTGATAGTGCTAGTGCTAGTGGTAAGTGGTAGTCCTAGTGACAAGTAGTAGAGCTAGTGGTGAGTGGCTGTGGTAGTTGTCAAGTAGGCTGGCTGTGGGGCCGCTGTAGTGCCGTAGGTAGGCAATAAGTGGCGTCTATTAGGTCCTTCAAGCCACCGCCAACACCTGCTTCCCGCGTCCCATACATATATAAATAAAGAGGTTTTCTCCTTTTTTCTTTTTTTTTTTTTTTTTTTGCTGTTGCTGCTGTCGATACTGCTGCTGTGGTGTGTGGATGTTAGGTAGAGGTAGGAAAGGAGCGGTTAGGAAGAGAGTAGCAGTTAGTTCTTCGATGTTTAGCATTTGTAAATTCAGTGTGAGGATAGTGCTGTAGCCCAGACGTGTGTTTAGCGTTGGGTGTTGGTCTTGGCGAGTAGGTGGCAATGACAGAGGTCTTGAATATCAAGATGAATAAGGAATCACAATTATCTATTAAGATCCTGAGAATGGAGGTTTCGATAGGGTGATGTCCCTCTTTTAGCACTTCGATGAAGATAGTTAATAGGATTCAGCTGTGTGCTTTTACAAAATCACTGAACGAACGTTGTCCCAGCAGTGATAGTTTGTTAACCAGTTTTAAGTGGTTTTACTACATCTACTTCAATAGGCAAATAGCCCTGTATATCGATGCACATGCATGGACAGGCAACAAAGAAGTGAACCGTCAGTTAATGTCAGGTGAGGTTGTACCACTCATATTCCATATAAGGGCATCCCAGTTATAGTTACAGTTACAGTTACAGCGTCACAGTATTGTAATCTAGGAAATTTAAGTTCTTATGAGCCACTACCATC
>BOPN01002730.1:126924-129424 GCA_017312705.2 Penaeus japonicus | reverse complement strand
TCTCTCTCTCTCTCTCTCTCTCTCTCTCTCTCTCTCTCTCTCTCTCTCTTTCTTTCTCTCTTAGCCGTCGTCCCACGCGGGGAGAGCCCGTGGCTGCCTCATTTGCGGCCGCCAGTGTTTATTTTCCACTTCAGCGTTAATGGTGGCGGCGGGGCTGGCCGTGCGGGCCGTGCGAGGGAGGTCGAATGTCATGTCAGGTGTCATTAGTGACGGCGGGAAAGGAGTGGAGTGGAGTGTCAGGGGCAGGGGAGTGAGGACAGGCGTTGGGGAGGAGGAGGGGAGGGGGAGGGAAAAGATCAGCGTTCGGCCACCTCCTGCTGCTCCTTTTCTGCTTCTGCTGCTTCTGTTGATTAATCTTTGGGATATAGGGACAGGGATTAGGTTGGTATTAGGAAAAGGAATAGGGAACTGGGATAAGGATTAGGGATAGGGAGTTTGTTAAGGATTGGGATATGTAGTTGCAATTGAAATAAGGGCCGGGATTATGATAGGGATGGGAATAGGATTAGGGAGAGGGTGTGTGGAGGATGCCCAATGGCTTGAGGTTGTCTCTGTGTCTGTGCGGGTTGTTTACGACGAAACTTTTGTGGCTTTGCTGTCATTCTGTTTAATAGAATGTTAGTACGTGTGTGTGTTTGTGTGCTTGCTTTTTTTTAAATCATATTTTCGTTCATTCTGTGGGCTGTGAGGATCTTGTAGAATGAGAAACGAGGGTGGGAAAGGGGTAAGACTTGAGTCTGAAGTGAGCAAGTCATGTAAACCCCTCAGCTGCTATGGATGGAGAGACGTGACTGCTTGAGCATCCACCTCGCATTCCACATACCCGTCGGGCACCTCATACACCCAGCCAAAATCCAAGGGTACGGATCGACGCACGGCCCAAAGCTAGGGGTACGATCTTTTAGGCAAATCCCAAGCGGAATGTGCTTTATATGGCGCTGGCTGTCCGTGGGTGCGTGCTTTACGTAGTCTTGCAGCTTCTGGTCAAATGTATTACCGCAGGAGGACGGATCTTTTGGTTTGAATTGGTGTATTTTCTAGTTTAGTTTAGTTTTGTTTTGTTGATGTCTCCGGAGGCAGTTCCACCGACTGACTGGTGGGCGTCTTGAATGACGTGTATTACAGGTTACTGCTTTTGTATGTTGTGACTTCACCCTCGCTGTGTGAGAGAACTTATTTGTGATAGTGAATTGCGGAGTTGCACCACTAATATATGTTCAGATAACGAACTCGCGCGTCTGCGCACAAGCACACACGAGGTTGCTCCTGTTTTACAACCTGAAAATCTATGTTCAAAGCTATGACGGTGTGCTTCTGCGCCTTTGGTACTGACAGTATCACCCTTTCCATTTACACACACGCCGTCGGATCCGGTGATGAACATCGGGCGGCGGTGCGAATCACACCTTAAGCTACAATGACTGTTACGACACAGCGCCGAATCGGTTAAGTTCACGCTTGCCAGTGGCTATTGGATAAACATCCACAAGTTTGCTTTGCCTATACATGATGAGGGAGGGTGGGAAGGAAGGGGAAGTGTATTCATTTGAAACGTTTTCTTTTTTAGAGGGCGAGAGAGAGGGAAAAAATCATTAATTTGAAAGAAATGGGGAGAGAGAGGGCTGTGGCTTCCGGGAACGAAAGTGAGGGAATAGAGGTCGAGAAAGAGAAAGAAAGAGCGGAAGAGCAGGGTCTCAAACAAAGTGATCGCTCAGGGGCACCATGACCTTACCCAAAAACCACTTTACTTCTTGTGGGACTTGGTAGTACCAGGATGGCATGCCGTGAGGTCAGGCGGATGCTTCGACCCTCCACCCTTTTCTTGCCTCTCTCCTTTCCCTTCCACTGTTCTCCTTGCTTCAGCCTCCCGTTCTCTCCCTTTCTACCTCCTCCTTGCTTCACCCTCGGTTCTTCTCCCCTCCTTGTCCCATCCTCCATTCCTCTCCCCTCCTTCTCTCCCTATCCCTCCCCTCCCCTCCCCTCCCCTCCTCTTCCTATCCCTCCCCTCCCTTTCCTTTCCTTCCCTTCTCTTCCCTTCCCTTCCCTTCCCTTCCCTTCCCTTCCCTTCCCTTCCCTTCCCTTCCCTTCCCTTCCCTTCCCTTCCCTTCCCTTCCCTTCCCTTCCCTTCCCATCCCTCCCCTCCCCTCCCCTCCCCTCCCCTCCCCTCCCCTCCCCTCCCCTCCCCTCCTTGCCTCCCTTCCGTATCCCCAAACAAGCACAAGGGCTCAGGGAGACAGGGTTATTGGGTTGTTAAGCTTGGTGGGGAGGCAGGGGGGCGGGGGTAACGATGGCACCCCGTGGAGTGCCGGCGAGATGTACCCGCGTGATAAGATGGGAAGGGGGTTATGTACTCTGTTACGTTAATAGGGGGTCCGACGACACACTCTTAAGCACGTTCGTATCAGGCGATCACGAAATCAAGCATGCACGCATCTGTACGCTCGCCCACACTACTCGCTTGCTTGCTCACACGATCGCTCCCGTTCGTTAGCTCGCTCTC
>BOPN01002730.1:111924-116924 GCA_017312705.2 Penaeus japonicus | reverse complement strand
CAAAATTACCTATTTTTAGCATAAGGCTAACTTCGATAAAATTAAATCTGCCACTGTAGTAATTTTGAGATTTGTTTTATCTTTAAATATCTCCTATAATACTTGTATGACATTTAGTAACAGTCCCTTCCCTCACTAGAATACCCAGTTTTGTGTTCTTGTAAACATTCAGTGCCAAATTCTTATTTTCCTTTGTTGCCAGTATCGGAATGCAGACTTTCTTATAATCTTAGGAGAAGACAGTCAAGATAATAGGGAAATATGGTCGTTGTTATGGCTGTTTTAACAAGTACTCAAAACGATGTACATGCCAATTTATGTGACCATGAAGTATAAGAGAGAGACTGAGATTGGCACGTAAAGAAACAAAAGCAAAAAGAAAAAAAAGAGAGAAAGAGTAAGAAAAAGAAAGAAAGAGAGAGACCGAAGAAGAAATTTTAAAAAAAAGTTGAGAACGAGAAAACAAAACAAGAGAGCGCTGCGCACGGCTTGGTTTGTTCATAGCCCGTCCGAGCACCTCCCGAACCAGCCACACTTTTTGTCTTTCCGACGTGCAGGCCCCTCGATGGCCACTGTGGTTAAAACAATCACTGACTGAGGGAGTTCCTCGAGCTCTTTACCTTCCTCAGCCCGTACATGCCTTTGTAACTTTTTGTGTAAGTGGGAGCCAGGAGTCCTTGTAGAATTCTGTACCATATTTTGCTCTTTCAAGTCTTCTGCATGGCGTGTTTTGACATTTATTGATCTCTATAACCTTTTTTTGTTTTAAATGATTCCAGTGGTATTACCCGTAATTCAACATGGTAATGATTTTGATAGAAATAATGGTAGAGGGTTTATCATTCTATGATAATGGTCTAGTAATGATGGTAGTGATAATAACCAGGATAATGGTAATAATGATACTAGTAATTTTGATAACAATTATTATGATGATGGTATTGATAATTATGATGATGTTGATAAAGGTGATAATGATATCGATGATAATGATGGTGGTAGTGGTGATGATTAATTAATGATTATGATAATGATGGTGATAATAAGGATATCATTAATTATAACGGTGATGATGGTAATAGCAACAACAATGATAAGAGTAATTATTCTAATGATAATAATTGTAATGATTATAGTTAAACGATAATAACATTAATAATATTAATAACAGTAATGATAATCTTAACTGTAATAGTAAAAAATAATTACGAAATTAGTTGTGAAAATGATGATGATGCCTATTATAATAATCCTAATGATGTTGAAAATAATGTTAATACTGATATTATCAGTTATGATCTTGATAACAGTAGCAAAAATAACAATGATCATCGTCAAGGCTAAGATTATGATAAAAGTATTTGTAATTGTTATGATAGTAGTAATAACAATAATGATACAAAAAATATAATGATTATTATCATTATCAATGTTATAAACACATTATTTTCATCACTGTCTATACCATTACCATCATTTTATTACTTTTTGAATCCCTATAAATCATTTACATAGTCATTATTATTATCATCATAATCGTAATGACAATTATCATTATTATTATCATTGACATGATTGTTATTGCAGTTTCTATTATCATTATTATTATCATTATGATTAATATTATTATTGTTATTCTATTCATATTATTGCTATCAACATTCTTATAATTGGTATGATAATTATCAATATTACAATGATTATAAATATCATAACCATCATCATTATTCTTATCATCGTTATTATTATTCAGTATCATTATCATTAGTATCAGTACAATAATGATAACGATCATTATTGTTATAATTATCTCCATTACTGATACAGTCGTCATTGTTACCTAATTATCATCGCTATTAAAAACAATAATCATAATACCAAATGCTGATGATAGTAATGGCAACTCTGACGAGATCATAATGATAACGAGCATATCATAATATCGCCAGAGGCAGAAAATTCTATTTGGTTTTGATTTCTCTTAAAGATGTGATAATTTTTTTTTTTACATTTAAGAGATTGATATTTTTCTACTTGATCTCTCACTCTTGCTCACTAGTATATTTTATTACTAAATTTAATGTAGCGGAACCAGGGAGTTGGTTAGCAATGGACGGTTTTATCTATTTGACTAGTTAGGGAGAGGGATTGTGTGTTGGCTGGTAGAATATAAATGCATAAGATATATATTATATATATATATATATATATATACATATACATATATATACATATATATGCACACACACACACACACACACACACACACACACATATATATGTATATATATATATATATATATATATATATATATATATATATATATACATATATATATGTATATATAAATATATATATATATATATATATATATATATATATATATATATATATATATATATATATATATATATATATATATATATATATATTATACATACACACATACACCTAGATAAAGTTTATACATGCACAAGTACAATCTCGTATACGCATTTGCAAATACAAACATACACACTCTTACCTGTACAAATATAAACAAACAAACAATCACAATATATTTGACCTTGTTTTATGCTACAAACAAGCAATATCTCATTGCGTGAAAAAGTATTTTCTTCCAATATATTAATAGTTGGCTAGTACCATTGGTAATTTAGGGTCTTAAAATTGCCTTTCACAAATATAAAACCATGTACCCAAAAGTACTGATTACTACAACCGCTCGGGTATTGGTTCAGAAACAACCGACGGTGCATCCAGCAGGATTTGACCAAAATATAATGTAATGTTTGCGATACAAGACTACATATACTTATATATATATATATATATATATATATATATATATATATATATATATATATATATATTTATATATTTATATATATGTATATATATATGTATGTATACATATATATGTATATCTATATATATATTATGTTTATATATGGGTATATGCCTATATATATATATACATATATATACACACATATATGTATGTAAACATATATATATATATACATTTCTTTATGTTACCATCTCATGAGCCAATACCGCAACGATGTTGCTTGTAGTTTTTTTGGTTGTTTCCTTGGCGGTTGCCGTTAGCGGTTCTT
Source organism: Penaeus japonicus (assembly GCA_017312705.2). Classification (NCBI taxonomy): domain Eukaryota; kingdom Metazoa; phylum Arthropoda; class Malacostraca; order Decapoda; family Penaeidae; genus Penaeus; species Penaeus japonicus. The sequence goes on along the minus strand of BOPN01002730.1, from coordinate 113,804 downwards.
TTGGGTATAGGATTTTATAACTAGAAACAATTTTCCAGTATCAGAGTATCAGCAGTAATACCCCTCTCTGTTCATAAATAAACTCACAAACGCAAGTAATACTGTATACATGATTATACATGTGGGCAAATATAAACATACATACAGATGAACACGATTCACATACATACACATTAAATGTATTCATGGATTATGAGCGCATTATGGCTTAAGGAAATATAGAAATATAGTTTATGTACAATAAATATATGGAGAAAGGTATATGGATAGATAGCACATAGATGTATGTAAAAAAAGAGTGGGTGATGTTATTGAATTCATGATATAGTTTCTAAAGTTGATATAAAAATAGGATTTAATACTAACTGGATACGGTGTTGGTTCACTGTGATGTTGTCAGGTTATTTACGTATTCATCCTACACTGTTGTCAGGGTGCTCTCTCATTCTTCCCACACTGTGGTCAGGTTGCCGTTTCATTCCTCTCACAATGTTGTCAGGCTGTTTTCTCATTCCACTCAAAGTGTTGTCAGGTTACTTCTCAAACTGTTGTCAGGTTATTTACGTATTCATCCTGCACTGTTGTCAGGTTGCTTTCTCATTCCACTCAAATTGTTGTCAGGTTACTTCCCAAACTGTTGTCAGGTTATTTACGTATTCATCCTACACTGTTGTCAGGTTGCTTTCTCATTCCCCTCAAATTGTTGTCAGGTCACTTCCCAAACTGATGTCAGGTTATTTACGTATTCATCCTGCACTGTTGTCAGGTTGCTTTCTCATTCCACTCAAATTGTTGTCAGGTCACTTCCCAAACTGATGTCAGGTTATTTACGTATTCATCCTGCACTGTTGTCAGGCTGCTTTCTCATTCCACTCAAATTGTTGTCAGGTCACTTCCCAAACTGTTGTCAGGTTACTTTCGCTCGCTTTCATCTCACACTGTTGTCAGGTCACCAGGTTACATTCTTATTCATAAAGTATTCTTGAACTGAAACGTATAGTAATGATAATAATGAAGATCATAATAGTAAGTGTATCTTTGAGAAACATTATAACTGTTGTTTAGGGAAGATTACTTTACTTAGGAATTATTTCCCTTCAGGTTAAACGTAATCCTATATAATTGTCCTATTATTTATCCTAAATCTCTTCTATACCTTTGCAAATTTCATGAACTGGAAACGAAAATGATGGTCACTGAATGATTACTTGTTTTTTGTTGTTTTCCTTTAAGATGATAACCATAATTCATTAGTTTTGATCTTTATTCTTCTCTCTAATAAAGTGTTAAAAGAAAATGGCGGCAGATTTGGCCAGACTATAAAATTTGAACTTCCCTTCGTTTAAACACTCCTGGTCTCCACTTCCCTTCGAGTTAAATCTTCAGGTTAATTTTTCTAGAATTCTGCATATATCCGTTATCGTAGAACTATAAATCTATAATGATAATTATTACTATTCAGTATAGTCAAAAACGTTTTAAGAAATAAAATCGTTAAATGCCCTTAACGTCCTTATACACGGAAGTGATAGGCCGGCTATGGTTTCACCTTTTAAATTTGTTTCTGCCGTACTCGTCAAGGGTTTGGCCAATCAGAATTTGAATTACGTAATCAAAAAGGAATCCGATCCTCTGATTGGTTAAGCTTAGACTAGTAAGATAGAATGATGGTAGGTGTCTTTAGCTGAACTTTAGCTGTGTCGACGCTGGCGTGTGTCTGTGTTCCTCGCCTCGTCTTCGAGAATCTGTGTGAATTGTGGAGGACCTGAGCATCGACAGGAACCGCAGACGGCCGAACGAAGCGATAAGTCAGTCACATCTGTTAGTGGTAACCTCTCCAGTGTTTATTTGTCTAAGGTTGTAGTCACATCTCTATCGAA
>BOPN01002730.1:96924-106924 GCA_017312705.2 Penaeus japonicus | reverse complement strand
GCATATTTTCAATTGTTCGTAGCTTCTTTCAAAGTTTGTCTTTTAACCTACAGTAAGAAAAACTGGTTCACTAACAAGACCCAAAAAGATTCTTCATAGAATTCAGAAATATTCACTTCATCCATAACTGACAATCATCGTGATACAATAGATCGATTTCCATTTGATATATGAAAGAAAAATGGCTCGATGAGGGAGATTTCTCACACAACACTCTGACAATTAAAATAACAAAATTTGGCGATGACAAAAATGATACAGACAATGATTCCTTTAACATATATACATCTCTAACAATATATGCCTCTAAGACTTTGACAATGGAACAATATGACTCACAGAAACGCCCTGAGTGCCATTAGAGCAGCCTCTTAGTTCATTTTCTCAGATCCACAAAGAGGACATCTTATAGAACCATGATACCCTCTGATACCACGAATATAACGCAAAGCAAACACCCTCTATGGTGTGGAGTCCCCAGACCCTCTTTCAAAAACACGACTCTCGATTACGTCTGATCATGAAGGCACTCCTGCACACATAGAGACCTTTAATTCATGACATGAACCACACCTGACGAACCCGACTTTTATCTTTACACTAAGAATACAGCGAAGGACTCTTCATTGAGCCCTCAGTCATCGTCACACTTTCCTCCTTCTAGACTTTTTTTTTCCCTCGACCTTTAAATAGTGACCAATCTCTCATCCTGTGACTGGTCCTGCAGGTTCGCTGATCCAAGTCCTGGGAGATCGGCCGCGACCTGTGAAGACCCGCCTCGGTCAGTTCAAGAGCGAGAAGGAGGCGGTGCGGCAGTGCTTCCTCTTCAGGTACGTTCTTGGAATGAAAGGGATAGTGATGGCATGTGTGAAGAGTATTGCCGGTAGGAAAGATAAACGTACAGGAATGACATGACTTTGTCGGTGTGAGAGGTACGGCTAATGTAAATTTTATGAATTGATAAAACTAGTGTGGATAATTGGTTGTATTGATGCTGGAAGCTTGTGATTACGAAAATGTTAATAATCGGTAGAGAGGCAACAAAAACCCAGTTGAAATATTAATGATTATATCAATGACAACAGTAACAATTATCATTATTGTTAGAATTGGTTATTAGCATCATATTAGCAGTAATTATAACGGTAACAACGGTAGCAGTCATGACGATAACATTAATCTTTTTATCAAGAATTACTGCAACTCAATATTCATGATCATGAGTGTAGCGGGGTCGTCTGGTCGTGAGTGCCCGACCCGCTATGATTGTTCACGTTAAAACTAGAAAAGGGTAGCTGTGGTCGTTCGCTATCTTCCTACTTTGTTCATTGTATGTTCATTAGATATTTTCATTTATCATGTCATGCAACTCATTCATTAATTTACCATGATGAACTTAATTTTGCACTTTTAATGGTAATTAATTTATAATTTAATAAATCGACTGACTGGAACGCTCGTGGGGGATTTTACACTTATACTCTTTTAAAGTACATTAATTTATTATATTCATATTTTACAAATATCACTCGTGCCGCAAGAAAAAGTAATCAATAACAGCCTTTTAATACCTGGGCCAATACCATCACAAAATACGGAGTAAATACTTAGCTTTTAAACACGAGTGCGAGACCGGTGGGGGGGGGGGGGGGTAACAGGAGCGTGCGTCCAGCCAGCGTGGCGTGAACTCTCGCGCCCCTGAAAATCACTGCAGGGAGCGGAACTCTTGAACGATCCTGGGATTATTGACTCAATACGTCGCTGGACCGATTACTGATACCCAATTAGGGGGCATATCTTATCAATGGCTTAAGAAGGCTGAAATCGAATATTAAAAATACATACAATAAAGGATGAAAATATAAAGTACATTATAAAACAACAATCGAAAAATCAATAAAAGACAAATTTACAATATAAAAGGTACGCACGAAAAAATAAAAATGTCCCCGTTAAAAATACAAAAAAAGAAAATAAAGTGCAACTCGAACAGAGAACGGAAGTGGGCCCTTTTCAACGGGTATTTAAGTAACTTTCTCAATTCGCAATCCTGAATCCAGAGCCAGGTGGACCCCAGGGTTCACTACAATCCCTCCCCAGGGCGGGAGTCGCGGAGCTAGGTGGAGCGACTCGAGACATCCGTGACACTGGTTTCTGGGGATAGGCTGAACCATAACCATGAGCATTGTACCTTTACATGTTTCTGTGGGAGAAATCAAAAGATAAGTATCCGTTCACATATTTTGAGATGGGTGAACCAAGCATAAAAGAACTGTCAATAACTTTAACTTGCACCCACCGAGTGATTTACAGGACATGATTGCTTAAAAAATGTAAAAGCCGCAAAAGGATCAAAACACATGTATCAATGATATGAAATATAGAACAAACGAAATAAAACGTAATCAAATAAGGTATGTAATATAAAACTACCGGCAGAACCTAAGAATTTGGAGTTACATCATTCTCTCACGTCTACAGAGTTACACATTCACACATACAACTGCACATGTACTCACACCTACACAGTGAGAGCAACACCTATCACTTCATACTATTTTCCCCATTATTACCAGGAATTTCATTGTTAATACCGTTCTCGTTCACACCGCTGGTAGACGTCCCACTTGACGGTTCTGGCACATCATCGACCTAAAGTTCATGGCGGGACATTGTAACTGGTCACTCTCCTCCACAAAGTCGATCTCGGATGCAGGAACAAACGGCCTTAGATGATTGGCATGGATACGTACGGTACGATGAGGAGGCTGCAACTCCAGTATGTTGTAGACAAATATGACCAAATGCTCTAAACCCGGATATGGTCCCTTCCAGCGGTTGTCAAGAGCTTTCGTGTTACCTTCCAACTTGCGCAAAACCAGCGACCCCTCCTTTAAGTGTAAAGGCCTTGCTTTTCTGTCATAATACCCCTGTATTGCGAGTTTCTAAAGTGGTCTTTACTGCTAAGCGGCGAGCATCAGCGAGACACTTGAGCATAAGTCCTCTTCACATCAGCAATTTGTAAGTTCGTCAGACCACGAGGAAAAAGTGCCATCCTCCCTGTCAATAAGTACAATGGTTGATCGCCAGTGAACGGATGAATAGCTGAATTAATGGCAAGGCGTACGGCAGGTAGGTGGGAAGGCCACTGTGACGGTGAACGTTGTGCTAAGGTTGCAAGGGCATCCTTGACTACCCGGTTGCTCCTCTCAACTACTCCGTTCGACTGGGGGTGATACGCAATAGAAAAGGAATGCTTTATCTCTAATTCCTGCAATAGTGAGCGCCACTCACTTGAAGAAAACTCCAACCCATTATCTGTATGTAGTTGGGCGGGAGGACCAAACAAGGTAATGAAGTGATCAACAAAAGCTTTCAAAACCCTATTCGCAGACTTATCTCTAAGAGGTACCAATTGTAGAAAACGGGTGTGATGGTCAATAATGGACAAAACGTATCGAAATCCTTGAGCAGAACTCCGAAGGTCCATCAAATCTGCAGACACCTCATCTCCAAGGGTGCCTCTGGTGGTGGGTGACCCCGCATAGGTGCTCTTAGCCATTGGAGCTTATGACGTTGGCACGTCTCACATCTGGCGACATATGTTCGAGCCAAATTCAAGCATGTTAGGAAAGAACCAGCTATTACACAAGTTCTGATAGGTGCGTAATGCTCCTGGATGTGCTGGGTGGTTGAGGGCTGGTGAGCCATATGTAGTGCCTGGTCATACAGATGATATGGAATTCATATCTGCTAACAACTCTATCAGAAAAATGCCGAAGGTGGTATAATACTCCATCATGTAATCAGTTAGATATGGCTGCAGGTAGACGAACACTGGGTAAGGTTTTATCGCTCCTCAAGCCAGGCTATTAGACCTGCACAGACAGGGTCCCAACCGTTCTTCCCTCATCTGCTGCGACGCTAGGGATGTAAGGTTCGGCATCTGACCTGATCTCTGCCCTTGTACCTGGTGATCCCGTACAGAAGGGCATATTGCCTGTTGTGGGGGTTCAGAAATTGTTACATGTTCAGAGCTTTCTACAGGACAAGTATGTTGTGATCGTATGGGTTCTCCTGCAGGCCTAGATAGTAGGTCAGGTACATGATTACTGGCCCCTTGTTTATAATGCAGTGTGAAATCATAGTCAGATAGCTCATGAGCAAACCTGCTTAGCCTAGTACTTTTTGTTTTCCTTGAAAAGACAGAAGTTAATGGGCTATGATCTGTCCAGACTGCAAAACGTCGGCCATAGATGTAAGGGTCAAAGATCCTAATAGCCTCTACGACAGCAAGGGCTTCTAAATCGATGATAGGATACCGAGATTCTGCATCTTTAAGTGTCCTTGACCAGTAGGCAACAGCATGTGGCACTTCTCTGTCATCCCTCTGAAGAAGAACTGCACCGAGAGCCTGACCACTGGCATCAGTGTGAACCTCGAACGGACGGTCAAAATCTGGAAGGCGCAAAACAGGTGCTGTAACCAGAGTTTCCTTGAGGACGTCAAAAGCCTGCTGGGCTGCATCTCCCCACTCAAACTTCACATTCTTCTTGGTGAGCTGGGTCAGAGGCTTGGCAATAGTAGCAAAGTGTGGAATGTGCCTCCTAAAAAATCCACATGCACCAAGAAATCTGCGGATGTCTCGCACTGATCTTGGTCGCTTCATGGCGGCTATTGCTAGTACTTTGTCAGGGTTAGGGCGGATACCATCTTTTCCAACAACAAAACCAAGAAGTTTACTCTGTCTTGCGAACTCGCATTTATCAAGGTTAAGTTTCATGCCTGCATCTTCAAGAAGTCCTACTGCCTTTGAGGTGAGCCAGATGAGCATCGGGAATGGAGGGAGGCAACCACGACATCATCCAAATAGGCAAGTGTGTGTCGCCCAAGGACAGAAGAGAGGACGACATCCATAGTCCTTTGAAATGTCGTCGGTGCTGTTGACAACCCAAATGGAAGGCGTCGGAACTGATACAGCCGATTTCCATCTGTAAAAGCTGTCTTCGGACGGTCCTCAGGATTAACGGAAACGGCCCAGTATGCAGCTCTGCTATCAAGTACAGTAAACCACGTCTTCCCTGATAGAGAATCCATGATCTCATCTATGCGAGGCAGTGGATAGCTGTCCGGAGTTGTTACTTTGTTCAGGCCTCGATAGTCCACACAAAAGCGTACTGAACCATCCTTCTTCCTAACAAGGACTACTGGTGACAACCAAGGGCTCGTTGAGGGCTCAATCACACCTTGCTGCAGCATCGTCTTACACTCTTGCTGGATGACTTCCTTTGTGCTCTGAGGCAGTCTCCACTGCCGTACGCAGACAGGAACATCTGTATTAGTGCGGATTCTGTGTTCAATACCAGGAACAGCTCCTACTGTGTTTTCATTCCCTGTAAACAGTCTGGGAAAAGTCTGCAAGACACCCACCAGCCGAGATTTCTGATCAGCCGTAAGGTGTGTAAGTCTCAACCGTTCTTCTGGTATAGGATCGGCTCTGCTAGATGGAGAACTATTCATATTTTGCTCGGGGTTATCCGAAATCGGGCAAAGTTCATCAAAAGCGGGTGTCTCAGGAAATATAAAGAACTCGTCAGGTTCATAACCGAAGTCGAGGCATGCATCAAAACTATCCAATCCATCTTCAATGAATTCATGGTTTGCTTTAAGTTCCTTGTCCAACACATCAATGTAACCAGAGGCTTCAGTTGCTAAGGCAGCTTCAGTATGGTCAACTTCCAGAAAGCCTAGACATCCACTAGATTTATGGGCATCTGGGGTGCAACATAACTTAGGGGTTCGACTATCAATATCTTCATCAACAGCACCCCTAGATGTCTGAAGAGATTCTGAGGTAGGATGTGGTTCATTTTCTCTACCTTCGTTTATTTCACAGGGATCTAAGTACTCTGCATAGCCCACAATAGTACCAGGGCTAACTTTTCGTGGCTTTGGGTCCATGTTTACTACCCAAATACTAGATCGCCGTTCTTGAACAGTGATAAGGGCGCGTGGGACCAACAAACGTGATGTATTACTTTCTAATACAGCAAGATGGACTTCGGCAGGAACACTACGCGAGAGGGAAGCTGCAACAAATCTACCAGCTTTGGGTTCAATGGTTATCCTCTCAGTTACATGCACAGGCGAGACATAGCGAGGCTGTAGAAGAATGGAGGGCTCCGGAAGCTCTCCCTTGGATACATGACATGCTGGGACCTCACTACAGTGCGAAGACTCGTCGCCCACGAACATGACCTCGTGACGGTAACCATCTAACTCCAGGTAACTCGAATCTGGCGAAATAGACAGGGTCATGGACAATCTTCTTAGCAGATCCATCCCTATGAGGATGTCTCCTGGAAAGTGAATACCAGATGTGATGCAGGCTCTATGAACAAGATCTAGATGAGAATGGATGGTGAACTTCAAATCTGCTTCCGCTTCCACAGATTTAGGCGTGCCAGCCACTCCTTTAAGTGTACGAGAACTACCTAGCCTACGAATGCCAGGCAGGAGCATGGCTGCTTCCTCCTTCACTACAGTTACCTCCGAACCAGTGTCGACGAAACAAGTCATCTCTTTAGTGTTGACTAGTAAGACGACCTGTGGTCGTCCCTTCAGTGTTGATATAGGTGTCTTGGGTGGTGGCCTCCCTTGAACTGGAACTGCCGTCTGAGGGATGGGAGTTTTGCCCTGGACGGCCGTTGATAAAGGGACAAGAAGCTACAAAATGTCCAGGCTCCCCACATCCATAGCAAACACGTTTGTTAGCACGGCATTCAGCGGTTTCATGTCCTTCAAGACGATGGTAATCACACCAAGGGCGATGTTGGCTCCTCTTGCGGTGTGGTGATGATGCCTGGTGAGTACGTGGTCTGTTTAGATTTTTCGGAGACCAATGGATGTGCTGCTTAGATGGTCGGGGCCACTGATGTGGCTGCGCTTGTCCTGAAGAGGATACTTTAGTACCTTGTATAGCTGCTGCTTGGAATGGCCCATCACTATAATACTCCAGGGCAGGGGTAGCACCTTCAGGTAGTAGTTCAGCAACTGGTGGGTAGCCTAAGGGCATAGGCATTTCACACGGTAATGGCCGATTCTGATGCTGTTTGAAGACCGGGTCCCTTCGTGATACACCATTGAAACTCGGCAAGACAGCCTTTACCCCAACTGTCGCGTCCCATATCTTCTGGCACTTATCTGCCATATGGCTGACTGATGTAAAGTCCAGGAGCACAGCCGCCTTCAGCCGCTGGGAGACCAGATGTGAAGGTTCTTCTGAGCAGGCCCTCCACATCTCCAACATCATAGGGGTAATCACGAGCTCCTTGGAGAACTGCCATCTCGATTGCTTGATAGTAGTCAAGGGGTGATTGCCCAGGTGTCATCCGTGACTGTGCTAGCATATCAAAGAATCGTTCTGCCGTACACGTCCCTCGAAACTTGCACTGTAATCTTGGCCTTAAACTCATGCCACGTCGTAATGTCCTTGAATGCAGGCCCAAGAAGTACCATCTGCGCATAGCCGCGTGATCTTCCCCTTGCCATGCAGATGGTGCTTCATCTGTAGCAGGGCGCGTCAGCATCTCGATGGTAGCTATCCAGGATTCCACCTCTCGGTTGCGTTGCAATGCTTGTGATGCTGGCGTTTCCTCCATGTGAACATGAGGAATCATCACGGCCGTGTATTGCTGGAGGCACTGCATGATGCTCTGGAGGGCGGAAACTGACTGCAGGTCTGGCGGATATTTTGGGCAGGATACTGAGGTTGTGGCTGTTGACAGATCCCCTGGTTGACAATGGATGATACTGGCTGGCCAGGGGGAGCTCTTAAAGATGCAAGATGCGGTGAGCCCTTCAATAGATGGGGCAGAATGACTGATCTGCCAGTGGGTGCTTGATATGTTGGCTGGAGTCTCGTCGCAGAAATGCATTCTCCTCCTCGAGGACAGCCACACGAGCAAGAACACTCTGAAGTTGAGCAGTTAACTCGGACAAATTCGGCATGGTTGATGCTGTGTGTTGAGGTGACTCAGAAGATCGCGTTTCTAAGTCTTCCTGGAGGTGTGTGTCTTCCGCTGGAACCTCTAGACTTGAAGTAGTCTCCGAGTCCATGTGACCTGATTCTTGCTGCTTAAGCAATCCTGTGGGAGTTGCTCCGCGTGACCCGTGACGTTGAGTTGGCTTGTGCTTCCCCATCAAGCGCGCTGACCTCCGCACAATCCTCCTTTTGGCCCGTGAAAGCGAAGGTTGAAGAGTGGTCCGCCGAGATGTTCCTCGTCTCACTTCATACGCCAACAAACATGGAACCCTACACAACTCGTCACAGCATGGATCACCATCACAGGAGAACAAATCGTTACAGCTTGGAGAAGACACCTTGACACATACAGATCCGCTTATACCAGACTTTCTTGCTACACCTTATACTCACATACCACTAATAAGGATCAGTCCAGGGCTTCCTGCTATCACACGCTCATCCACATACATGGAACAATATCTTCATCCATCCAGGTTCAAGGTCGTGAAGTCTCGTCCTCTCGCAGGAGGTCTGGCTATGACATCTGCAAACCAAAAAATATCGGTAGACACTGTACTCCAAAGTAGACAAAACAATATATAAAGACGTATGGGGTCGGGATGCTAGAGTATCTAAAATTAATACATATAAGAAATAGCTTGAAATTAGAACACTATATCTGCTTTAAACTAAAACTTCAATCAAGTAAAATTTAGAAATACAAGGTTTTATTAAACAATCGCATAAAACAATACAAGATAAAATCAAAGGTTCTGGATTGGCCATAAAAAATTAATGCATATAAAATGGTGAAGTTAAACTTTACTCAGGTTCAACAGTCTCCAGCATCCACACCGTCTGCCACCACTTGTAGCGGGGTCGTCTGGTCGTGAGTGCCCGACCCGCTATGATTGTTCACGTTAAAACTAGAAAAGGGTAGCTGTGGTCGTTCGCTATCTTCCTACTATGTTCATTGTATGTTCATTAGATATTTTCATTTATCATGTCATGCAACTCATTCATTAATTTACCATGATTAACTTAATTCTGCACCTTTAATGGTAATTAATTTATAATTTAATAAATCGACTGACTGGAACGCTCGTGGGGGATTTTACACTTATACTCTTTTAAAGTACATTAATTTATTATATTCATATTTTACAAATATCACTCGTGCCGCAAGAAAAAGTCATCAATAACAGCCTTTTAATACCTGGGCCAATACCATCACAAAATACTGAGTAAATACTTAGCTTTTAAACACGAGTGCGAGACCGGTGGGGGGGGGGGGGTAACAGGAGCGTGCGTCCAGCCAGTCGTGAGCGTGAGCGTGAACTCTCGCGCCCCTGAAAATCACTGCAGGGGAGCGGGACCTTGAACGATCCTGATTGGCTGGACTAACACGCCCGTTGACCTGATTGGCCGATACCCAATTAGGGGGCATATCTTATCAATGGCTTAAATAGTTGAAATCGAATATTAAAAATACATACAATAAAGGATGAAAATATAAAGTACATTATAAAACAACAATCGAAAAATCAATAAAAGACAAATTTACAATATAAAAGGTACGCACGAAAAAATAAAAATGTCCCCGTTAAAAATACAAAAAAAAGAAAATAAAGTGCAACTCGAACAGAGAACGGAAGTGGGCCCTTTTCAACGGGTATTTAAGTAACTTTCTCAATTCGCAATCCTGAATCCAGAGCCAGGTGGACCCCAGGGTTCACTACAATGAGAGTCATACTAGTTGTAACAAGTTTGTTAGAATAAATGAGGAGATTGCCTTTGCTGGAGGCGCCTTCACTTCACGTCTTTATGTAGATATGTATATGAATATATATATATATATATATATATATATATATATATATATATATGTGTGTGTGTGTGTGTGTGTGTGTGTGTGTGTGTGTGTGTGTGAGCTCAGATTTGTACTTCTATATCAATTCCTGTGCGAGTTGTATT
>BOPN01002730.1:76924-91924 GCA_017312705.2 Penaeus japonicus | reverse complement strand
TTGAAGACCTCCTCCTCCTCACTGATTCACGGTAACGAGGCTCCCCTGCACCACCAGAATCAACCCTGTAGACGCCTCCCCCTCCCCATGTTCTTTCTCTCGAAGTCCCTCTTCATCATATATCTGAGGAACTTTACAGGGACGTAAGCTGACCCGTCTCTGGCTCTCGTTTGGTTCGAGCTGACCCATGGCTGCGCGTGACCTCTGCCCCTCTTCTGCCTCTCCTTCCTCTGTCCTTTCGCTCCCCTCCCTCCTACCACCACTGCCACCGCCCAAGGTTGCCCAGGAATACCCGAAGGAAAATCATCGCCGTAATTCTGAGACCATTACTAACACCACTAACTCTCTGCACCGCTACCACAACTTGCGACTGACCCCAACAATGGCACATATACCCAACACCAGCACGTGCATCCGCATACCCATTAACATAAATACCCTGACATTAGCACTTGCATCTTTACCCAGCGCTAGTACCTATACTTTAACACCATCACTAATTTTTTTGCCTAACACCAGCATTAGTACCTGCACCTAACACTAGCACTTGTATTCAAAACCAGCATCTTTATAACATAACAAGTAACATAGCAATTACATCTCAGTACATTCTGGTTGTGAATATTTCACTCAATTTTAATTCTTCATCTTGAAAGGCTATTGGTGTATCAATTAAAACAAAAATTGTACTTTATGGTTATGAATAACGGACAGTTAAATGGATGTAACTCGAGATCAGTTTTATGATATTGCTTAGACTATGGAAAATGTTAAGTGTAGTTGTATTTAATTGGATTGTAATGGTGAGTATAAGCATAATATAGGTGTTAAACTGTGCCGAAATCATAGTCCTTCATGAAAATGACTTTTCCTACCTCTTGATGCTGCTTCGCCATCAGATTTAAGTTTTCTTGCTAAGGAAAACCTACTTTCCATCAAAAATAGTATAGTCATTTTTGATAGCACGTGGAAAAACTATTGGTGATTAGCAAGATCATGTAGATTTTGTACAAATTTCTAAACATTTTCAGCACAGTGTACTACCTATTGGTTTGGATGGATAGATGGTCTTACGAAATAAAAAGAAGCACACAAAGGAAAGATATACATTCTACCAATCGCTAATGCTACGGCACATCCTCACACAATGAGCGATGGTTCTAATGATCATGACAACTGATGAAAAACACGCGACTCTCCTCACGCCCTAACAGGTCCCCCACATCCGCTACGCCACGCCCGAGAGGCTCTTGGAACGCCTAACGGACCTAAGATTCCTCTCGATCGACTTCCTGAACACCTTCCTGCTCACCTACCGAGTATTCACCGATGGCGTGACGGTGCTGGAGGCGCTGAAGAAGGTCTACTACAACCCGGACGTCCACGACCAAATGGCTGATTCGCGGGACTCGTCTGTAGAGAGGTGGGTGAGGACTAAGAACAAGAGAGGGACCTGGATGACTGTTGTGAAAAAGGGTGTCTGGTTTCTGAACTGGGGAAGGGGCTTTAGAGGTAGAGAGAGGGGTTCATGGGCAGAGAAAGGGTGGTTAGGAGAATAGGAACGGAGCTTAGGGGCAGGGAAAGGGGGTAAGGAGAATAGGATGGGGGTTAGGAGGAAGGGGAAGGAGTTTAGAAGGTCCTACACCCCGAACGTCTACACAGAAATAAAATAGAGATAAAGAAAACTTTGATGGGAGAGATACCTAGGATGAGGAGGGGGTTTATAGTCAGAATAAGGAGGAGGGGAGGTAAGAGGTAAGGGATACTACAACCCCAAAGTCCTTTAGAGTTAAGAAGAAGTTCAAGGATAGTGTATGAGTTTTACTGATACATGTTTCTAAGGAGAAGTTGATGGGCAAGGGAAATATGTACTATCGTTACAAATTTAACATATTAATTACCATCACTCACCGCTAATGGCTTCCGCGTGCTTCACCGCCCTTCCCCCCTCCCTCCCTCCAGGTCCCCCGAGTACGTGGCCTCCCCCCCACCGGACTTCGACAGCGGAAGAAACTCCCCGAGGAGAACGTCCACCTTCAGCCCTTTCCCAGGTAGTGGTATTTCTCCTTCACTTCGTCCTTACATGCTATCCTATCGCCTCCTCCTCCTCCTCCTTCTCCTGCTCCTCTTCGCTCTTTCATCCCTACTTTCCTCTTTTCTTCTTTTCTCCATTTATCCTCCTTCCATTTTTGACTCTTCCTTTTTCCCAGACGGAATGATATGACGTAAACATAGATGATAAGTTAACCACTTTAGTATTAATAGTCAATATATGCTGTAAATGATTTAGTAAAGTGCTAGATAAAAAAAATGTAATTAGATATAATTTTTTAGTAATCTATTAAATTGTATAAATATAGATATGAATATATGTCTGTATGTTAATATGCAAATGCAGCGCTGTATATTTCTATATGTATTATAAGTTACAGTATAAGTATATTTGTTTATCTTAAATAATAAATATGCTTTCTACAATAAGCCTGCCCTAAATAATATTTCGAACTTAAAGACTCCTTTAAGAATATGTTTTGGTGTCATGTGGGTGTGTGCTATTCAAGTACATACATAAGTGTGGTGTTCAACGTTGGTGCATGCTTCTAATATTGCATTATGATACCCATAATTTGCATATACCGCAAGTAATATATAACATTAACATCGAACCTATAAAATGAATCCAATATACGAGGGTATGGTAACGTGTAAACATGACAGAATATAAAAAAAAGCATGTCAGCTGGAAGAACTGTGCGATTTTGTAACGCAAATGTTCAGCAAATGTTAAGCAAATGAGTGTGTGGGAGCCCGTGACGGCACCATAGGACAGCGTGAAGGTATAATGTATGGGTGTGCGATAGGGCTGGAGATGGAAGCACCACGAGACAGGTGCTGGACCTTCGACGCCCAGGTGGCCAAGGCTTCCGGAAACCAACACTGGCGCTGGTCTTACAGGCGTTGTAAGTTCACACGTGATCGGTGTATTTGTCAGTGAACGGTGATTCATTTATATATATATTTATTTATTTATTTTTTTTTTTTACGTAGAGAATGGGGACATGTTTAGATGTCACTCAGTCCGTAGTCGTTTTTTTATGCACTCGCACATACACATGGACGTGTACATATGGATACATACAAACACACACACACACACGCGCACACACGCACACACACACACACACACACACACACACACACACACACACACACACACACACACACACACACACACACACACACACACACACACACACACAAACAAACACACACACAAACAAACACACAAACAAACACCTTTCAACGCAATTCATAGAGACAAACAGATACACACTCACTGACACATTTGAATTGTATATCTATGACATAATTGAAATGTGATGGATATATATATATATGGATATATCACAATGTTTATATTTACCTTTGTATAAACGTATCAGTAGATGTGTACATTTGCATGTAAGTATTTCTTTATGCATCTGCGTGAATTAATTAATAATCGTAATGATTCGTTTCCCGCTTGTCCCTTACTCGTTTTCTGTGTTATATTAGTGTTGTGTACATGATGTTTATATATATATATATATATATATATATATATATATATATATATATATATATATATATATATATATATATATATATATATACATATATATATATACACGAATATATACGATGTCTTAGCAGTTGAGATATTATGAAATAACTTGAGCAATATTTCATCCTAGATTTGACTAATTGGGTCTTTCACCCCATTTTCTCGTGCTCTCTTTACTTCCTTCGTTCTTCACTATCTGGCAACATCCTTTTCCTTCCCTCCCCCAAACCCTTTCCTTTTTTTCCTCCCCTTCCTCCTTTCCTCCCATTTCCCTTCCTCTTTTCCTCTCTTTCCCTCTCTTCTTTCCTCACCTCTCCCCCCACCCCTCCCATTCCTCCCGTCTTTCCTCTCCTCCTACGCCCCTTTCCATCTTCCTCTCTCCTTCCCTTCCTCTTCCCCTTCCTTTCCTTCTTCCCTTCCCTCCTTCCCTCCCAACAGTCGAAGAAGAACAGCGAGAGCAAGAGGAGCGTCGCGCCCGTGAGGAGACCGACCCTCCCGCCGGAGCATCACAGGGAGGGGCAGGAGGGGCTGGAGGGGCGGGGGGGTCCCAGGAGGGCCCCAACCTCCCCATCAGCGCTCCCAATTCTCCGTTCAGCCCCAAGAAGGTAAATTTTGTTTTCTTCTTTTCTGTCGGTGTCCTTTGGTAATAGTTTTCGTTCATTGTCTCTATCTTTATCTTTCTCTCTCTCTCACTTTTAATTTCACTCACTCTCTCTCTCTCTACCTCACACATGTGTGTTCTCCTTTTCTCCTTTCCCTCTTCTAACCTCTCTGCTATTTTCTGTCAGTGCAGCATTACATGAACTTACAATGAATAAGCCAGTAATTACTTGTAATGAAAAACAAAAGCCAAAGAAGACCTCTACTTCACTCACTCACCCCCTGCCCTTCCCTTCGCAGGTCACCATCCGAACAGACGACGACCACAAGTACCTCACCATTCCCAAGGGTCGCCGCGTCGTCGGCTCCACGTCCTCGGCTGATACGCTTATCGGTGACGGTACGTGGTTATTGATGTATTATGTCGTCTTCCTTTATTTTTCAGGATCACTGCGGCCGCGGTGTTTATTGTTTACGCTTGTATGCTATCTATTAGTGTACTCATATTGTTAGTGCCCATACGCATGTAATGGGGTAGATGAATCACAGGTTTTTTTATATTCTTTTTTGTCCCCTCGTCAGAGAGCATGAGTCAGCCGGACAGCCCAACAGACGCCGCCACCTCCACCCTGACGGGCGCCGGTCCCGTCCTCCAAGGCTTCTCCGACTGGAAACTGCCCTTCGACAGTGAACGGGTATCCAGGACGCGACGCCCTTCAAAGATCCTGGACGTGATCACATCTCCGCCCCGCCCTTGCTCCGGACCCCGTCGCTCGCTGCCACCCAGGATGTCCTCGCTCGAGGAGCACCGTCAGGTCCGTGTCTTTGGGGGGTTTAAAGTCTGGTAGATTAGTTTGTTCTTTCTGTAAATATTACTTGAGAAACAAAATGTTAGGGAACGTAGCAGGTTCGTCTTCCAAAGGCAAATACGATCATTCATAATCACCAAGCCTTTGTTGCCATAAGACTTAAAACAAAAGTGGCTTGGGAAGTGTTGCTTCTTCACGTGGTCTCCCCTCAGGGGTGGAACAAGATGGAGACAGTGACCTCAGGTTCAGAGGCCGAGGACGAGCAGGACCCCGTGGCCGGGATGGGCGCACGACGACGCTCTGCCGCCCCGTCCCACACCCCCGCCGGCCCGAGCACCTCCTCGCCAGGGTTCCTCCTCGTAGGCCCACGCGTCAGGGGCGCCAAGAGACTCAGCTGCGAGAGCGACACGGGCGGCCTGGCCTCCCCGCGCTCCAGCGTCTACACCGCCACTCCGAGGTCCTCCTTCCAGGTATTGCTTTCATGAGTTTTTTTTCTAACCTTAGAGAGAGAGCCAAGTTTTAAAGTCCTTCTCCGGATGATGTATCCGTACTTTTCTCCTGGAAGAGTACCCTCCTTTTGTTTTTCATGATACTGCATTCCAATGTGGTATATTTTTTGTTATTCTTATAAGAAAGTCACATCTCAGCAGTCTAAGCAGCATATATCGATGCTAGAAATATAATAGCATACCCACAAGTCATTATTCAGATGAAATAAATGTCCCACAAGTTTATGACAAGAGTTACCAACCTGAACACGTTGAAATAGAAATAGCATACTTTTCCCAGGTTAGACACGAGCCTATCTTGGGAGTGTGTGCAACTCGGACGGGCGAGCTCTGGCATTTTTCCTGACTTGTAACTCCTGTGGTCTTTCACTTTCCTAAAGGCGCTGTCACACTAGCACTTTTCCGTCAATTTTCTGAAATATTTTCAATTTTTGAGCGAATTGTCGTTTTTTCTAGTCAGACGATAATTCCGAGTTCCCGCGTGAAAACATTTCCGTCGTCTGCTAAGCCAAGCGGACTCAAACCAAGAACTATATTTTAAAATGTTTGTATTTGTTTAGAATTATTAATTATGATAAAATTTAATGAATCTTGTTTTTCTTATAAATATTATAAAATTATCAAATATAAATATGTAAATCTACATTTTATTTCCATAATCAAAAATTGTTGTAAGTGCTCGGTTTGACTGTTTACATCCGTCAGCCGCAGAGCGCGCCATTTCTCCTCCAGCTTTGAAACACCATGGGCTGTGCCAATTCTCTTGCATGGACACACGCCCTTCAGAGGAATATTTGATTGAGAATATTTTCTTGTTACGCTCATCATCTGCTAAAAGAAAGTTTAGGATCGCTGCGCACTACCGCTTGTTCGGCGCCTGTGTTTACAGCTGCGAGGCGAGTATCGCATTACTAAGCCGATGGCTCCTGGCTGTTAATCGCTAGTGTGACTCCGTGCCTCCAAAAATTGACGAAAAAAACGACGGAAAATATGCTAGTGTGACAGCGCCTTAAGTCCGTTTTGTATCCATTCAGAAATGTAAATGTGATTGATCGTGGGTATATAGGGGGTGTGGCTAATTTCACCTGATTTAGCTACATTGACATGGAAGGTTGGTAAAATAATTATAATGATTAGTGCAATGAGGTTGCCAGGAAAGTCGATAATAAGAGAGATTTTCTTTGTGAGTAAGGTCCTTAGTAAGAGGTATTCTAATGGATGCTTTTTCACACACAGGTGCCAGACTCGCCCTCACACTCAGTGCCAAGGGTTGGCGTCGTCATTACATCCTCTCGACAGTCTCAGCGAAGGTCAGTTACTGAGAAGGTTAAACGAGGTCAGATGAAGTTTATATTTGTCTTTGAGATGTTGATTGTATTTTAGGTGATTATACACATAGAATTACCTTTATGTAAGCGCTAGTCATTCAAATCTTTAAGGCTAAGGACAATTATCTAAGTTATGTCTTCCATATCTTGAGGATACAAGATAATCCAAGTACTCGCAATTCAGGAAAATTATTCATCCTTATAGATTAAAACGTTCACTTTCACACTGTATTCCCACAGGAGTAGCAGTGCCTCCGCAGCGGCTGCCTTTGCAGTGGCCACAGCGGGATCCAGCAACCCGAGGGACATCCCCAAGACCCCGCCCCTCGGAAGGTTCTCCGTCGGGGGCGAGGGCCGTCGTTCCTCCTTCAGAGAACGTCCATCCCGGCAGGAATCCATTATCTCCACCGCTGCCACCATGCGGGTCCTTAACGTCCTTCGCCATTGGGTCTCTAAACATTCCCAGGTCAGTACAATTTTTTGTTTTCTTTTTTGATTGTCTCCAATTCAGTCTCGATTATTCTGTCACGACATGCAATCTCTCTACCACAAGCATCACATGAAATATTTACTAACCTCGCCATCGACGAACCACTCACTTACTCCTCAGGACTTCGAGACGGACTTGCGGCTGAAGACCCTAACCATCGAGTTCCTGGAGGACCTGGTTTGTTGCCCTACCCTCCTGCCGGCGGAACACAAGGCCGCGTCGCAGTTACTCAGGTTACTCACCAAGGAGGAACCAGCCAATCCGCGAGTGGATCTGAACACTCTACTCACCCCGCCCACCGTGAGTCATCAATCACATACCCTCCCGTCATGTCATACTTTCAGTCTTCTACGATTCAACCATCAGCATGCAAACTCTTATGCTGTGTGATCTAGTCTTTGATCATAGGCTTGACTTGCCGCTTGAATCAGCCAATGCTTGCTAATACTTTTTAAACCAAGAGTAGTACTTACACATGTATAGATAGTTTATATCCTTTTCTCCAGATTTGCATATGTTGGTAAGCCGTCCAAAGGAATGAGAGTAACAGACTCTCAAGATCTATATTATTTGCCTCTTTCTGTAGTTTTATATTTGGTCTCCTTCTTTTTTCCTCCTGTTTAATTAAAGGCGATACTATTGGCTTTAACGCTAAATTATTAATACTTAAGGATACAATTTCAGGATAATTCTTTGAAGCTTTCAAGCTCCACGTTGTAGAGTAAAAATCAGCGATAATTGGAATAGTATCAGCAAGGTAGGAGTCTTCCTGCCAAAAGACAAAAAATATTAACATCTGAGACAAAAGTATCCTAATGCTTTGAGCAGGTCCAGAGTGCCAAGGGAAGATATTTCAGATAATAGAAAATAAATCATATGATGATACCATCGCAAAGAGTATTCTTATACAGGTGTGTTTATTTAACTTTATAAAGTAGAAGGACGAATAGCACATTGACACTCTTTACCTTCGCTCTCGTTTGATTCTCTGTCGCATACATGCATGTAAATGTGTGTGTGTATGTGTGTGTGTGTGTGTGTGTGTGTGTTTGTTTATGCTTGTGGTTCGCACATCATCCAGAGCCGATGTTTATTTTTACGGATTTCAAAGTTCATATTATGGATAAGAATGAAAGCTAATTGCCTGTCATTATTATAATTCACCATATCATTCACTATATTGAATTATCAATTGTTTGGAATATCAGTGTATTAATAAGCCAAAAGTACCTCTTATCGGTCCACATTATAATCTGTTTATTCTTTTCTAGTGTCCTTTTATCCTGTGTATTGTCTTGTTGTTATTGTTTTGTTTATTTCCCATATTATGTTTTCGTCCTACTTATTTTCTCCTTTGTTATCTTTATTTTCAGCTTTCCTTGGAGTCTGTCCCCCTGCATGTAGAACTCCTGATGCTTGTGTTTCAATACTTTTCCTTATGGAGGAAGATGGTATAATTTTGTCGGGGTGGAAAGCGTGATAAAAATTAATAGGATCGAATAGGATAAGACTATTGAATATGCAATAAAGAATTGTACACACAAATACACACAGACATATACATGTATGCATCTATTATTGATATATGACTATGATATTAGATATCTACTAACCATTACCCATTCCTCCCTCTTCCCCCTCCCTCTCCCCCTCCCCCTCGCCACCCTCAGACCCCGAGCAAGGAAAGCATCGAGACACTGTCAGCGCTCGAAGTGGCCGAACAGATGACTTACATCGACCATCAGATTTTCGTGGCAATCAGGAGCGAGTGAGTAATGTTTAATGATGCTAAAGTTGGTTTATTCCTCTAGATACACATATATTTATATATAACATGTGCATACATAGAACAGAGCAACACTCATAAACATTTACACACGAATAGAAAAGAACAAATACACAGAAACGCAGTACAAAAGAACATAGATACATAAAAACGTGTAAACACACACACATAAAAAAGACACACACACACACACACACACACACACACACACACACACAAATATATATATATATATATATATATATATATATATATATATATATATATATATATATATATATATACAAAAACCTGTAAACACATACCAAGAAACCAAACATAAACATAGGCTAATAAAAACAAAAGTACACATAAAACAACTAAATAAAAATTCCCTAAACAGAGAGTTCCTGAAGACAGCTTGGATGAAGGACGACAAGCAGCAGAAGGCGCCGTACATCTTACTCATCACTCGCCGATTCAATGAGGTAATATGAGCCCATTGCTAGTCTTCCTTCTTTGCGTTTCTGTCTCTTACTCGATTTCCTTCTGTTTATGTATTTGTTTTTTTTTGCCTATCCCTATTCTTATGTTCATTCCAAGTCCTTTAGGGTTCCTCTCTCTTACTTTCTCTCCTTCTATTTATCTGTATGTCCGTCTGTTTGCCCATCTCTTTTCTTTTACCTTTTCCTATTTACTTTTTTTTCGTTTACAAGTCCCTATCATTTTCCTCCCTTTCCTCTCTCCCTTTCTCGTCTAATTGAACACGGAATACAAACCAGAAAAGCTTTAGAATCCCAAAATAATACAGGACGTTAGAACAAAATAGAAAAAAATATAGAGTCAATGAATAATATAGAACACAAGAACAAAATTAAAACAAAATAGAAAAATTATAGATTCAATGAATAATATAGAACACAAGAGCAAAATTAGAGCAAAATAGAAACAGGTTTAGAATCAATGAATGCTATAGAACATTTAATACAATCCAAACGGACATTGACGAAGGCACCTGTAAACCCAGGTGTCGCGCCTGGTGGCCTCGGAGATCATTCGAGGAGCGACTATGGCCTCGCGCATTGCCGTCATCGAGAAGTGGGTGGCAGTGGCCGACATCTGCCGTTGCCTCCACAACTACAACGGCGTCTTGCAGGTGTGTGGCACCAAGAGCGGGTACTTGGGGGTTCGTACTGTTGGGAAGTGTGAGTGTGGATTATGTGTTTCCTTCCCTCTTCTCGTAGAAAAAGAAAAACATTGTTGTAGTAAAATATTTCAGTAATGCATGTTATATCTCGAGTCACTTCATTAGGCTGGTTAATTTTTCGGTTAAAACTGAATGTTAATGCAAATGACGAAGTTTTATTTATGAACTGCGTAAACGATTATTCTACTGGCTGCATGACGGTGCTTAAACGATGAATTTTTCATCATGAGAATAACACCCATTGTCCACTGTTTATTTTCTAACCCTTTTACCCAAAAAATCTCCTGGGAACTTGTTTTTTTCTTAACTGTGAACTAAACCTTCTCTCAACTTCTTCCCAGGTGTGTTAGTTACCTTCACACTTCTTCACAGGTATGTTTATCATTCTCCTGTTAACGATCTCTCACGCGAGAATGTTCTCCACAGTAAGATATACCCCACGTGTGTTATAAAATCTCAGAGGGTTGCACATGGTGGAAGACATTCTTAGGGTATGTAATTCCCACACTTTCAGGAATAAAAAGATAGAGAGTAGACATTACCTGGCTTATGAAGAAGGTGTGTCCTCTACGTTAACCACTCTACAGGTATTCTTCACACCACACACGAGTTCTGTTTGAAACACCTTAGATGTCCAAAGCGTAGTTGTTTTCTTCAGAATCACAAAGGAATTGGATTTCGTTTCTCCAGATGATAATGACAATTACTCATCTTTCTCTTTTGTTTTATCTTGCTTGTAGTTTAGCTTTCCGATTGTTTTTTCCAGGTATGCGCTGCCTTCCAGAATTCATCCGTGTTTCGGCTAAAGAAAACATGGGAGAAAGTGTCTAAAACCGTGAGTATGAGAGACAGAAACAGTGAGAGTGAGTTCTGTAAAAGCAGTAACGTGTACAGACCGTAAAGACAAAAATATATATTTTTAATATAAATTATTAAAACGGGTAGGATCTCAAGCATCTCTGTGCACGTCCCTGTATGAAAGAGAAAGCACACTTAAGGCGACAGATACGAAAACGAAGTTAGACTAAGTAAACTTGGACTGAATAAAGAGTTACTTACTGCCAATGATAGTAAGCCAGATAGAATCAATTTGCTGAAATACAATAGATTTAGCACAGCACGACCCAAACCACCAGGGCAAAACCTCTCTCCCATCCGCCACTTCTTCCACTCCACACAGACACGCCAGACCTTAGAGAAGCTGCAGACCCTCGTTTCCTCCGACGGCAGGTTCCGCAGCCTCCGCGACGCCCTCCACAGGTGCGACCCGCCTTGCATCCCTTACCTGGGCATGTACCTCACCGACCTCTCCTTCATCGAGGAAGGCACGCCCAACTTTACCGAAGATACGCTCCTCAATTTCTCCAAGATGCGAATGGTGAGGGAGAGAGGATGTTGGTCTTTGCGATATGTTGTTTGTTTGTTTGTGCGTGTGTGTGCGTAATTCTGAAATAGGTCGATTTCACGTAAATAGTGTTGCCTCTTATTCACACGAAATGTTTCCTTACACTGTTGGTATTATGTACTCATCTTGCGTGTTATTTCATGCGTTGGTCTATTTATTCATCTATTCGTGTTTTACTTTATATTTCAGAAATAAGAATTATAACCCAACATTCATATATATTTATACATTGCAATAATCAGCATCAGTATTATTGAAGAAAAACATGGTACGCTAAAGAGGTTTATTGGAAAAAAAAAACATAATTTTCGTAATGATTATCATTACCATGATGTGCTTAACGATGCCCGCCCCCCCTCTCCTCCTCCCTGCAGATCGCCCACGTGATCCGCGAGATCCGCCACTTCCAACAGACGCCTTACAAGATCGAGCACAACCAGCGCGTCACCGCCTACCTGTTAGACCCGAGCCTGCTCCTCAGCGACGACAACCTGTACCGGATGTCCCTGGAGCTGGAGCCCCGGCGCTCAACGCTGACCCACGTCAACGCGCCCCTCCTCGCCACCGCCACTTCCTCCGGCTCGTCGTCGAGTTCTTCCTCCTGACAGCGGCGGCGGACGGCAGGGGAGATCTGGGTGAGCCTATGAGGTCCGCCCCCCTGCAGCCGCATAGCCGACCAGGGGGGGAATAGCAGGTCTTTCGCCGCTCTAAATCTCTTGGGACGCCTCGAATGGCGCGTCCTCGCAGCCACGACTACGGCGGAGGGCGGTGGCAGCAGCGACCACCGTAACAAACGATTGTGACGACATCCACTCATGACCTTAACTATGATGATACTACACAGAGACGTGGCGGCGGGTGGTGGTTTTTTGCATCTTTATAATCATCATTCTATCCTTATCCACATTTAACCACACATCCCTGTAGTGCGCAAGGGGGAAAACAAGAATTTTCGTCTATGATGACGAAAACTAATGGTATTTTTCCCTCGCAATATCCTTGCCGAGAAATGTTTAAAAAAAGAATTTGAGAGTTTCAATGGAGTTTTGATTATTTCATATCAACGACAGAATATCAACCGTGACATTATCCTCTGAATTCACCAAATAACTATTCACAATCAATTAGTTTGTGAGAGATTCTTATAGCCATACCTCGAAGTTTTTTTTCACTAGATATTCACCCATAGCGCCACGTCGGCGTCTTAATTAACAAGACCCTTACCAAGACCACACACTGGCTCGTATTTTCCGAATCATTTAATAATTACTAGACACTTATTTCTCATTGAAATGAAAGACAAGATTCCCTGGCGGAATGTCGAGCTGTAGTACCCACGCATCTCCCGACTATCGTTTCCGCAGCCATCTGGGCATCTACGTGCAAATCCTCAGCGCGAGGTAGTGTGAGATGACAAATTTCTCCGGGAATTTATATCATCATTTTACTACGATGACGCTCTCAAAATTACATACAGTGGGCACGCCGTGTTATCACAAAGAGCTACACAGTGAAGTTGCTGTTGACCCAATAATGTCGTGAGGCCAAAGACTAAGATTACGGTGTCTAGTTATGCCGTATTACCTTTCGATTCGCAACGCTGTGTTACGTTTTATCCTCTTTAATGTTGGTGTAAGTAGTCACAGGGGATGTAAAGTTGTCACGAGCCTCCGAAGACACTCGCGAAGGTGTCAGAGAAATGTCCAAAATCTTCTTCGTATTGCCACTCGACGTTCAGTATCGTTTCGAGATCGACTCGTTGCTTTTGGCGTTTTTCAAAGCCAAGGATGATGCGGCGTTGGGCCATTCTCAGATCCATGTCCTCCTGTAGGTTTTACTTGACTGGACAGGAAATATTCGTATATCGACGTTGTATTATACTTGTCCAAAATAGTGTTTACTTAATGCATGGTGAATAATTGTAAAATGAAGTTGCATTTTCTGATATTCCGCAATATCTAAAGATATATTTTTTCCAACTTTAGGGCTTATTGATGTTTTTTCTTAATGCAGGTGGATATGCATGTTTGTGAATGCATAATCACACGTACCGAGAATTACCAGGAGTGTGTTCCATGTGGGTTATAAAGTAGCAATCAAGTGTCCTAACTTCTGTTGCTCACTCTCCCTTGCCTTGTTACTGTGCCTCTACTCTTAGCGGCGACGCTGCACACCCACCACTTGGCTGATCTGCTTCCCTGGTTCAGGTCGGGTCAGCCAGACTTTCCAGGTCACTTGACCAAGTGTTTCCATTATCCCTTTGCAACATTTGGTACCGATTTCCACAGCCTGCCGTTTACTCATAATCTGGTGGGTTGGCAGAGTGCCGTACACTTAAATGCCACGGCCAACCATTAGTACAGAGAACCTCAGGCCACCCACTGACGTTTTACATTGGTTAGGAGAAGGACCAGCTCCTCTCCCACGTGAGGACACCCCGCCCTCTCTGCACACGACACCACATCCAAGAGCGATTGGTACTTCTGTAGTCTTGGCGGCATTTATAGATGAATTTAAGTCGAATTGCCAATTTTTTCAGCAATATTTACATATATACGTATATTTTAATATTCTGATATTCTATTTGCTACTGCCATATGACGTTACATAAATTGATTGAATGGCAAGGTCGTTGCTGCTTTTCAATTTTTGGAGCTTTCTACCTCCGAACTTTTTTCTCGATGGGTCTGATCTGCCACATTGCTTATTGCGAATTTTGAACTGCAAGTTCTCCTTTGAGCTGTTGCGAATCTCCGCCGGGTTCTTTGTCATACTGGAGGCTCATCACCCGAAACCATGCTACGAGAAAGCCGGATATTCCCAGAAACAGACATGGCGTATATTTGTCTGATTTACTTGCAGAAATGAGACCTTCATGGAGCTTTAGTTGGCCCGCCTGATGTGGAAGAAAATGCGGAGAGAGGCTGAGCCAGTGTGAAGGGATTAGTTGATAGGTGTAGTTTTATATGATATGGGGTGATTAGATGTTACTACCCGTTAGATAATCGTAGAGGATTGTTCTTAATACTTTTATATAGTAGTGTGTACCTGGAATACCATCTACTGTTGTGTTTGCTAATAATGACTTGGTCTGCCAATCTTAATTCCCGCCCTACATAGGAAGTTGCGCAACGTTTTCGCGACGTCGGGAGATACTTGCAGTTAGCCTTCCTTTGTGTACTCTTAGACCTCGATGCTCTTAGCATTACAGTCCATAAAGATAGGATAGACTGCACTCAAGATATTTAATGTACATATATTTATACATTGATAGTATGGACAG
>BOPN01002730.1:51924-59424 GCA_017312705.2 Penaeus japonicus | reverse complement strand
GCCAATGTGAGAAAGTAGGGACAATGAAAGGAGTGTGCAATTGATATAGGATGGAAATAAAGCTATCTAAGAACAGCCAGAAAGCTATTAAAAAAAGTATTATACAGACAGTCTTGACTAAGATTAAGATAAGTACAGAAACAAGTTTCTGGGGTAATCACATCTGTGAAGAGGCTAATTCTTTTATTACTTTATCAGTCATTGCATTTCATTGGTTTTGAGGAAAATCTTCAAATATCATTATCATCAAGCAGAATTTCATTTAAATAAAAAAATAACATCAGTCAACATATATTTATAAGTATAACTTGGAATAAGCTACATGTCCGCTGGGAATGTAATAAATGAAGAAAATCCTTTTTCATAAAAATAAAGGATACAAACATCCAAACATCTTTTTAAATAACTCGACAAAGCAGAAATTTACAATTAATCTTTTCAATCTGGTTCTCCCCCAAAAAAAGGATATCATGGTTTGTAATGAACCATGAGGATAGTGTTAGTCTACTATCCCCAAGAAGACAAAACTATATGTTTCCCTGGGCCAACAAGACCTAGCTAGTTCTCCAGTTTAGGGTAGGCCATTACCCTCAAAGCTTGAGAGTAATCTGAGATGACAAATACAGAGTAGGGAGTCTCCACCTCAACAAAATGACCCCAAATTATTATCAACGGATATGAGATTAAACACGTATAAATCTCAATTTATGGAATAGCAATAATCGTATCAAAGACAAAGATCAATTCTATCCAACCCAGTAAGGTAATGCTATCACATAACAATAATGTTATGCTTGGTTAGCTATACACAGTCTACATATATGCACCAATGAAACCCACCTTACCTCAAGTACCTGATTTTGACAAGCAGTAAAGAAAGTTATGAATAGGGAATATATCTGAGATGTACACATTTAACCTAACACCATTCAGATGAAAATGACAGTGCAATAAAGTTGTTGCAATACTAAAATAGCTACATATATAAAGCTAACAAAGAAAAAAAGTTGATTCTCCCGTGTGAAGACTGACCTGCACCTTCTGTGGCTGAACATAGGCTGGAGAGCAGTTGAGGGTGAGTCTGGATGCTAATTCACTCTGGTTCAGACTCTCTAACTGTAATGGTTACATAAAAGAATACTGAGAATATTCAGTTAACTACAGAAAATCATAAAGGGAATAAAAAATATTTTTTAAAAGTCTTACACAGAAACAAACTGAGGAACTGCCACTGATCTAAACTTACTCTTTCTACCATAAAGTCTATAGAATCAGCTATGTGGGAGTCCATCAGTTTCCTTGGGAAGCGACCTATGATCATCTTCTTGAGCAATGTAGCTGGCAGCATCCAAAACCTGTTAGGAACACAATATATAGTAATGTTTATGAGATACTGCTTATTATTAAACCAAACACATTCTTTTATTTCAGTAACTCCATCTCTTCTCAGTGGAGTAATTTAGACATAAAAGATGTACACACATAATGTTTCTAACACAGTCTGATCAATTAAATATATAAACAGAGATGTAGGATTTATAGATAGGTTAAAATAATACAGTAAATATACTTCTTGGCTGTTTGTCTTTAAGAAATTGTTAAAAAAATGATAATTGTTGAATGAAAACTAAGAAATACTCTAAACAATTATTGATATCATTTTATATACAGAACAGAGAATTCAACTCATAATACTTCAGGGATACATACATATAACTATACAATAATAACTAATAATAAAATAAAACAGAACTAAAATAAATAATAATTTATGTCACTGACTGCCTTCCTTTCATGAATTCCTATGATATGTCCAAAAATTACAACTTACACAGGTGCTGAATCACTATAGTTAAAGATCTTGGTGTCAATGAAAGTATTGCACAAAATTAATGATGCAACTCGAGGGCAGTTAGCTGTGTGCTCTGCAAATTTTTGAGCCAGGAATCCCCCGAGGGAGGCCTGTTGGTCAAAAACAAAAAAACAATATTATAACTGCTATAACAATATATTAATATATACTAATAGTAACAATAATAATTATGACAGTGATGATAACAACAATAATAATAATAATAACATGATACTCATCATCATCATCATCATTATTACTATTATAATTATCATTATCATTTTATGATTACTAATCAATAGGAAGTATAATAAAGTCAAAACACAAAATCGTAATGCTTACCCCAAGCAAATGCGCACGATCAACCTCAAGAAGGTCGAGCAAGCGTCTGAAACCCTCACACCACTCGTTGACCGTCCAATATATAGGGTATTCAATCTAGAAGGTAAAGTACATTATGGTGAATTTATATAATGATGATAAAGATAATAAATAACTAGATTAAGATCAAGTCTTGGAAATTGAATGACTATTTTATGGTTATGATTGTAGTTTGGTCATTTTCAAGGTAAAACATTTCCACCAATCAGGAGAGAGTTCACAAGTATGAGTCTTCATTTACAAACAGGGAATGGTATTAGTACCTCTTTGAACTCACCAAAAATTATCATAATCATATTATACTCTGTGGCAATGTACACTATAGCTTAGTTATATGTCTCTTTTCCTACAACTTTTTCCTATTTCCAATGCCTGATCAATGAATTATTTAAATGAAATTCTTTTCTTCTTTTTTTCATTGGTTCTTTATCTCCATTAATACCTTCAGTAAAAATGAAACTAATTTATAAAGCACTGCAGCATAACTGCTCCTTTAGATCACATTCACTACAATTCAAAGCTTATGCAGAGGTGAATATTTATTTACATATATAAATATATATATTTACATATTTGTGTAATAAACATATACATAATAGTAAATATATGTACAAGTGTCGATCTTACCGAGATAATTCTGTATCCACGTGCTGTGAGTGGCAGGATCTGCTTGTAGAAACAATCTGCCGTTCCACTAACGGGAGGCAGACATATGAGGGGGCATCGCACCCCTCTCGGCCCAGCATCATATAATTTCCAAACCTGCAGTGATTAAAAAACAGTGTTTTTGGGTGATCATGTAACATCTTGATTATCTGTGCCATGTAAATTATGATGTTAAGATACCAATAATAATAACAACAAAAATAAATATCAAAATCACAATAATCATAAAATAATATAGTAGTAATAATAATAATAATAACAAAAATAACAATAATGATAATGATAGTAATAATAATAATAATAATAATAATAGTAATAATAATAATAATAATATAAATAAAACAACAATAATAATAATAATAGCAATACTAATAATAGTAATAAAATATAATAACAATGACAATGACACTGATGATGATGATCATGAAATGATCATAATAATAACAACAATAATAATAACAATAACAATAATCATAACAATTATAATAATAATTACAATAACAAGGAGAACTGACAATGACAATGATAATAGTATATATAATGACAATGATGATGATAATAATAGCAAAACAATAATATGATGATAATAATAATAATATTCACTACTAATATCACTACTAATAACAATTTAACCTAAAACTTAACTTATATGACAAACTTTGGAACACTTACCTTCAGGCCATCACTATCGACAACAATCTGTTTCAGAGGAACTGTGCTACGGAAACTTTTGTATTCTGTAGATTGCGAAAGCTCGCTCTCAAAATCCATTGAAATGGTGTAACAGTCTGAAAACGTTGGGTTAGATTATTAGTAATTTTCTTAAGAACTCTTCAAATTCAAAACACTAATCATAAAGAATCTTACTATCTCTCATCATGCTATAATAAAAGGAAAATTAAATAAACTGTATAAATAAAAAAGGGACATAAAACATAGATAAAACTTCGTCTAAAAGTTCACATTTTTTTTCTTTCACTTTTTTTTTTTTGTCCGTCATGGTCCTTTTCCAAATTTTGTTTTTATCGTGGCATAGGTCTATACTGAAAAGTTATCGATATGACTAGTGATTTGGTGACCTTTGCCAAAGTGCCGAAGGTGCAGGGGTCAGCGGCAGATGCACAGGTGTATTACATAGGTCAGTAGCAAGTGCACTTATGTGGTATGTAGGCAAGTGGAGATACATGGATGTATATTAAACAATTAACTTTCTTCTATATCATTGCAACTTTAAGAGTATAATTATTCTTCATTTATATCTACTCAACTTTCTCAAACTGTCTTCATTTTACACATATCTTCAAACAAGTTGTATCCTCATGACCACACCAACATACTATGGTTATGAAAGATTTAAAATAAAGGAGTGAAAAGCTTAAGGCCTCGAAATATATGAGATTTTAGGAATAATATTTCCTATCTCAGTGGACTTTCTCCAGACAATTCCTAGTCCTTAGAATTGAAGGAGAAAACGGACCAAATATCATCAAAAATAGTCTAAAAAAAGGTCGGTTTTCCATTCCAACCCAGTGTCACGAAATATCAATACGAAGAGAAAGTGGAAAACGAAAAGGAAGAGATTAAAGACGAAGAAAAACATTACAACAGACACAAACACACACACACAATCCCGTAATATTTCTTCAACAAGTCTTACCTCAATAGAACACCCTATCACAGAGGTCAGAGGCCATTAAGCGGGTTTCTGAGACACATACAAACTAAGACAAAGAAGGGTTAAAAAAGGATATTAAGAGCACAAATAAAATCCTTACTGATAAACCACTCGTACTGCCTTCTGAAGCCTCGGCAGAAGCCATGAATGAATCTCGTGCATACATTTTCTGACAGAGTTGATTTCTTTCATTGAATGATGAATTGATAAGTGTTATGTATCCTTTTTATGGGAAAGGATTCTTGGTAGGATTTTTTGTTGTAATGTATAAGAACTTTTTTTTTCATGTTACCTTTATATTTATTTTCCTTCGTTCTGGTTTATTAATTATATATAGTCATTTTCATGTGCAATTAAGATATTTCAGTAATATCATCTTCCTAGATGATTGTAATAGTCACTTATGATTATATGGAAAGTATTTTTTTAAATACCAATTACGATATACAATGACTTTATCTACAATGAGATACTTAAAAGACATTGGAGTGATGGCATTTAACGTCTCTGATTTATAATATGTACTGTTATCTGTTGTCATTTGTCATCTAGCCATGATTTGAAACATGAATTCTATTATCGTTCCAGAAAATAAAAAGAAACAAAAATAAGTTATCCCTTCCAGTCTGCTTTCTGTAAGTGTGACATCAAAGAAGAAAATTTGCTTTTATGGTAAACTAAAGTAATTATATATGAACCCGCGCACGGAATCATGGGTGTAGCAAGTGCCCTCTATGTCCTCTTGCTGCAGGGGATGTAGGTGCAATTGTGCCCTTTATGAAACATGTAGAAGTTCATATTTCGAAAGTTTTCTCTTGTTTCACTCGAACAAGTATCTATTATTGTCTGTTATGTCTTCGGTTTACCTATCAAGCAAAAATATTTTTCTGTTTTATTGTGGTAAACCTTCATATGCCAATTTTGAGGTGCGGTAAATTCCGCAGTAAGCATTACAAATTTATTTTCCATGAAGTCTATATATTCTTGGAAATATAAGAGAGGAACAATTATAGTTTGGAAAGCTCTACAGTAATTTCAGTTAACTTTAGACCTTTTCTCGTGTTTCGATTTATATTTAGAGACACATCATTTATTATTTGCACACACACACACACACACACACACACACACACACACACACACACACACACACACACACACACACACACACACACACACACACACACACACTCACACACACACACACACTCTCTCTCTCTCTCTCTCTCTCTCTCTCTCTCTCTCTCTCTCTCTCTCTCTCTCTCTCTCTCTCTCTTTCTCTCTCTCTCTCTCTCTCTCTCTCTCTCTCTCTCTCTCTCTCTCTCTCCTCTCTCTCTCTCTCTCTCTCTCTCTCTCTCTCTCTCTCTCTCTCTCTCTCTCTCTCTCTCTCTCTCTCTCTCTCTCTCTCTCTCTCTCTCTCTCTCTCTCTCTCTCTCTCTCTCTCTCTCTCTCTCTCTCTCTCTCTCTCTCTCTCTCCCTCTCTCTCTCTCTCTCTCTCTCTCTCTCTCCCCCCCCCCCCTCCCTCCCCCTCCCCCCTCCCTTCCCCTCCCGAGCATCCTTACACGAACGCCGATGTCTGTGCACATTCCACGCATGACAATCTTCCCATTTTAACGCATGCTTATCTTGAGAGTGAGTGAAGATGGAACAGAGTCGAGGAAAAGCCGAAACAGTTTCTTCAATCGTGCCTGAAAAGGACGCTGAAGGTGATTTTATATGAAAGCGGGTGTTAAAACTCTTGCTTAATTGAATTTCTTTTAGGCTTACCTTTAGTTTTAATACAGCATGAACCCTTTAAATGTTTATTCGTCCTAATTATCATAGATTTTTTTTTTATTTTAGTTTTGACTATACGTCCAAAAGACAGGTTATACATGATATTGCTTCAGTAAGAGTTCTATATCCATGTATTGTGTATTACAGAGGTGTTGTCTTGAGGTGCATTGTAACTTTGATTACTGTAATTAAAGTATTCTAACACTAGTTCTTTATTATTATTATTTTTTTTTACATAAACCTCTTTATAGATATTTCATATTATGCACTACTTTGAATTTCTGTAGAAAATAGTTTTTTTCATATTTAACAGGGCTTATTTATCCATTTGCCATTAACTATATAACTGAAAGGTTTCTTCTGCTAGCTAATTGTATTTATTAACAGCTAATATGTTTTGCCTAACATCTATGGTACATAAGCTTTTTCATAAAGCTTTTGGACACAGTATTTTTAGCACTGTTCTTTGTGATTTTAAAAACCATTGTACTATCATTTTCAACTGTGTTTTCTTTAGTATCGTAGAAAGTTTTGTAAAATTGATTCATAAAGATTCATGAGTCAAAATTATTTTAGGTTAAGCATTGATGATTTTCAACAAAATCATGTTGGATGAAGTGATATTTTGAATAGTCATTTTTGTTCTTATTAGTGAGATTTATAGGCAATTCCAAGGTTTAGAATAAAAATTTAATTGCAGTTGTTTTTTAAAGCACACCATCATTAAATCTTAAAGGATCATAATCCGATACAGAAATGATGAATTGTCACAGTAAACAAGCACTTCTATCTGTTTTAATTCATTTATCACAAAAAGAATGTATTATTGGAATCAACTCATCAAAATCTATATTATGAGACTTGAAAACATCACAGTAACTTACCAATGGGATATTGGTCCTTATCTATGTGTCTGTATATAGGATACACATCCATTAGGGGTTACAAATATATGAAATTATATTTGTAACCCCTAATGGATGTGTATCCTATATACAGACACATAGATAAGGACCAATATTCCACTGGAAAGTTATTGTGATGTTTTCTAGTCTCATAATATATATATATATATATATATATATATATATATATATATATATATATTTATTTATTTATTTATTTATTCATTTATATATTTATATATTTA
>BOPN01002730.1:34424-44424 GCA_017312705.2 Penaeus japonicus | reverse complement strand
GACCATTTTCAGGAAAAGCGATTTTAATGGTAATGGTACAATAAAGTATTGTCTTAATAACAGATTGATTACTTTTTCCTCATAACTGGCCTGTGATCTTAGCCAGTTAACTAAGATAAAAAAAAAAAAAAATTAACCCATTGCGGATGGGTGTCATGACATACATGACGTAGGAGCTTTGGCCTGACGACGGCTGTCATGACATACATGCCATTCGGGGATTTTGGATCACTTTGCTATTTTATTGTGCTATGAGAAAGGAGTGAGTGATGATAGCAATTGCAGTCATAATTATTGTAATTACCATAATATTAAACTAACTTAATGTCCAAAACCTAGATGGCACCACTTTCTTCTAGCACCAGCAAGAGAGAGATCCTTGAATGGCACCTATCCATGGTCTCTAGCAAGAGCGATGGCACACAGCAAGTTGATGACTTCTTGCTCTAAAGTACCGCTGATGAAGGATGTGCAGGCAGAACGAGAAGAGGAAGGTGACTCAATCCATAACCAGTGTCTAAAATGTGCTCCTGTGCCAATATGGATACCTTTCACTGTGGCACTCAGTCACAAGCACAGGTTTGCTTCTTCTTCCCTACCTCTTCATGTTATATTCATCTTAGGTGTTTACGTGTTTCTTATTCGTTCATGACAGCACAAAAATACGAAAAAATAAAGTTGCCTTTTGTCCTCCCATAAAACAGTAATACTTCTATCACACTGAGTATAAAGAAAATAATGAGCTAATATGGATCATATACTACAATTTTAGTCAACTGCAGCATTGATAGAGGCTGATATATGGCACATGTAAGTCTCTAAATTGAATAAAACACAGAAAATAAAACAAAAACAGCTCTAGTTTTACGAGTGACTGAAAGAGTGGAAAGATTCAAATTATGTTGCTTCAAGCAGCCTTGTTCTAAAATAAAACCTATCCTGGAGACTGGGCAAGTGAATCTACCCCCGTCCGCAATGGGTTAAAAAGGTTTCAGTAAAAACAAGAAAAAAGGTAATTTACAAAAGTTTGGATCTTGAGAATTATGAATAATGAAACTATAAATCCTGATTGCCATCACAGTTCTAATGATTTTTAAAATTATTATTATGAAAAAAATGGATTCTTTTTCTTTTATGAACTCAAATATGTCGAGCCTTTTCTTCTTTGAAAAAAATATGACTTAAAAACAAAAAGATAACTTAATCACAGCTATATGAAAACAATTATGAGAATGACATGAAGCTTGTAATTCCAAGACTTCAAAGATATTGTAAACAATTTATAAAGCAGTTTTAATAAAAGAAATTTTATTGAGTATCCTTCTTTATATGTTGCTAACTTTGCAAACTCATTTATTCTTTCTTTTTCTCATGTTTGGTCTGTATGTTTCTCTGTCTGTCTCTCACTTCCCCCTTCTCCCTCTTATCTCTCTCTAAAAAATGCACAGATGAAAAAGCAATGTATAAGTAGGGGTTAGATACTTCAGTACTAAAGATCTCTAGCTAGTACTTTAGAATTTCTGTTTCTAATACACTAAATGAACTCCAAGGTAGTCCATTCTTTAATCATTGTTAACTTTCTAACCCTAGAATTTCTAGTTGGGAATTTGCAGTGAGCTGAATCTTGCAGGCATGCCAGATATTTTTCAATCATGAAAGTATAGACAATCAGTTTTCTTTTCTCATTTCCATAAGTTGATTTTTTTCAATAAACATAATTTACAAAATATATTTGTTTTATTATTATTATTTTTGTTTACATATATGGCTCTGCAAGTGCTTAGTCACTGAGGAGTGAATAACTAGACTTGCCTAACTTTGCCCATTTATTCCATTCTTTGCTTTTTCAAGGAGAAAGGTTTTATTGTTATTTCTACCATCATCACTAAATCTATCATCATTATCATATTATTACAACAACAGTAATAAAAATAAAACTTGTTTTCTCTGAAAACTGAACGAATGGGGTAACTAGACGAGAACATATTATATACAGTACACATGTACTCCTGGCATCAGTAGGTGAACATGAGGAATAGAAGATGTATGTAATTCATATTTTATTATAAAATGGATATAATAAATAACAAATTGATTGTATTTCAAATCTCTCTCATAATCTTACAAAAATACATGGAACCAGATTATTTGTAAACACTGATTATTCACACAAGACAAAAATTTACAATCAAAATTCATAGGACAAGATACACAGTCAAATTAAGCAATGCATTCTAATATCTCCATCTGAAAAAAATTTAGAAAGCTTTCCTGCCACAACCACAAGGGTAGAGTGAAAAAAGAGCTACAAATCTCTTTTCTGTATTAGTCGATTTTTAGTCCCTTCTTCTTTAAATCTTCCTTGGCCTCTTTTATTTGTCTCGTAAGTTCCTCTGCAGCTTCATTGCAGTCATTGAAATTGTAGACTCTATGTGCAATTATTGCTACTGATACCAACCCAAACATGGCTACCAATATCACAGGTAAGAGGAGGATATAGATGAAATACTGATCAGTGAAATCATTCTTTACCTGAAAGAGAGAAATTCATGTTAAGCAAATTCTCAATGAGATAAATAAAACTTATTTAACTAGGATGAGTTATGTACACATAAACTGGCACTCTATAACCATTTACTGATGGAAACAATGGTTTATTTTAGACTACAATTACCAGAAAGTAGTAGTAAATCTCAAATAATTTCATAATACAATAGAGTAATCTGATGTTAAAAATTCAAGTTTTAAACAGCAAGCAACAATATTTTACACTTGTATACTAGCATACAGGTAGTAGTGTTGAGAATGTCATTTTCTGTATTTGACTTTACATTTCCACATACTTAATACTGTAACTTTATATAAAACATTATACATTATTTTATACAACACTAGATTAAGCACTCTTTTCTTCAATATTAATATCATTCCCACGATGAAGAAGTTATGTAGAAAAACTATACCAAGTGATCAGGACTTAAAAGGAAAACTGAAAATGATATTCATGGAGATACTAACAGTGTTGGTCACCACAGCTGTCCAGGGTCCCAGGATGAGGACAGCTCCCATTAACCACTCGGCCAACTTGGTCATTATTATCTGTAAACAGCCAATAATTCATATATTTATTTTAGATATTTTTTAATAAAGTGGTATATATAAATATATAGTTTTATTAAGGACTACATCTTTATTGTGGGATGTCATTTTGAGTATAAAAGATTAACTAAAAAATATTTATGTATGCATCATGATGTATGTAGTATGAGTGCATAATATGGTAAGGATGTATGCATATAATATCAAAATTTATCATAAGTTTCTGTCCTCCTACCTTCATATTATGTTATAATAACATTACTAAATTAAAAGTACAAATTAGGCAATCCTAATACATATGACAAAAGATAAGAACAAAGTAAATTCATAGTTATGATTGTCTTATAATCAAAAAATTAAAATCAATATGCTTTACATATCCCTGATACAGTATAAAATCCATCATAAAAAGTATGACATTTTTTGCGAAGATCTTAGACACGTACAAAAAGAATCAATGTAAAATGTGGCCTATGCACCAAATATTAAGGCCTGTATGCCTGAAAATACGTCAGAAAATGCCCTAAAACCCCTTCCACACATGTACTGGCTAGATAAAACATTGAAAGTTTTCCCAGGTGATTTATTGTAACCAGTCTAAGCTCCATCTCGCCAGTTAACCCATATGTCCCTAACAAGTTCTTGGCATGTCATGACGTTCATGAAGATGAGCGATTATGCATAACTATAATTGCAAGAATATTCACTAAAATAGGCTTGGTTTAAAATCCCAAACATATGTGGCTGGAAAGAATATCTTAACCCATTGTCTACAGAGGATAGATTTGCTTACACAGTCTCCAGGAAGGGTTTTATTTCTAAACAAGGCAGCTTCTGCAACATATTTTGATTTTTCCCACTCCCTTTTAGTCACTCATTGTAGAACTAGAGCCATTTTTGTATTTTGTTTTTTTGTGTGTTTTACTGTTTAGAAATTTATGTTATATCACAGGCTCCATCAATTCTGCAGTTGACTAAAATTGTAGTTCAGGGTCCATATCAACTCAACTCAATTTTTTTCTTTATACTCAATGTGATAGAAGTATTGCTGTTTTAGGGGAGGACAAAAAGCAACTTTATTTTTTCACATTTGTGTGCTGTCACGTACGAACACGAAACTTATAACCATCCAAAATGAAGAGGGAGAGAAGAGGAAGGAAATTTGTGCTTTTGACAATGAGTGCCACAATAAAAGGCATTCCTACTGGCACAGGGCCACATTGTAGGCATTGGGCATGGTGTGAGTCACCTTCCTGCTCTCGTTCTGCCTGCACATCTTTCATCTGTAGTACTTTAGAGCAAGAGGTTGGTAACCTGCTATGTGCCATTGCTCAATAGAGATAGTGCTTGCTAGAGACTGTAGATGGGTGCCATTCAAGGCTCTCTCTCTCCAGCTGATGCTAGGAGAAAGTGGTGCCATCTAGGTTTTGGATGCGAGTTGAAACTCATTTTGCTTAATATTACGGCAGTTATAATAATTATGACTGCAATTGTCAACATCACTCACTCATTACTCATAGCACAATAAAATAAAATAGTGATCCAAAATCCCCGAACGTCATGACGCCCATTGTCAGGCAAGAGCTCCTGCGTCATGTATGACGAAAAAACACATCACCTGTCATTAACGGGTTAAGGGCTCCTATCCACCATGCACTCTTAGATTGTGCTTGGTAGATGCCGACCTCTGGCTCTAAAGTAGCTGCGATGCAGGATGCGCAGGCAGAATGAGAAGAGGAAGGTGACCCACACCATGGCTGGGGATGGTTGCCTCTCTAACAAAAGTACATGAATTAACCCATTCACGCCTGATGACGTGCTGACACGTTTGTAGTTTTTGCGTCAGACGCCGGTAACGAGATATCTGGGCAAGGCCAGGGCTCGGGGTGAGCTAGCAGGCAGCCCAGGCTTGCTGCTTGTGCGCCCGAGAATCTAGAAGCGTTAGGCTTATGCGTTCGAAAACCCCGGCATTACAACCATTCAGAGCCGGAATCACCCCGGTGTCAAAGGGTCAAAGAAAAAAAAATTGCTTTTAGTCTTCCCATACCTCCACAATACTTTTATAGTACTCAGTATAAAGAAAATAATGAGCTGATATAGGCCCTGCTAAAAATGTTGTCCACTGCAACACTGAATAAATCCAATCACATAGCACATTTATTCTTAGCAATATGTACAAACACTAATAAATGACAACAACAGAAACTACAGGTATTATATTAAGTGTATGGAAGCATACAAAAGATCGCATTCTGTCACTTGAAAATGCCTTAAACTGAAATAAAACCCATATGGGTTACCCCACTAGTAGTCCTAGTGCCCGTCCATGGGACCGGGCTAGGAAATCTGTGTCTTCAATGGGTTAATACATGATGTTGTATTGGCTTTTTCCACAGCGCGAAATGTGGAAACCACGGCAACTCACTTACAATACAATACTGTGTTCGGTTGGACTTCCTACTGTGGGTCTTTCATCAATAATAAAAGCTGTTTTCAAGTACATTAGAGTGATATACAGTTCTATTCTGAATATCTACCTCAAACTCACTTGTTTTAACACTCACGAGAGACATGCCATAAATAAAATCTAACATCAATAAGGAACTAAAAACTCAAGTTGTGTACTCATAACAGTAAAAGCCTTTCTCACTCCTTAGATAATCAATAAACAACATATACAAACCAATATTGAGGCCGACTGTAAACAACTTCGTGACGTGGAAGGAAGAAACTCACAGTCAATCACTGACAGACGTGAAGAAGAGAAAGTTGGGACGTTTTTGCATAACGACGAGTTGCCATTTACTATATTTACGAGAGAGCCATCTATTGTTCAGTATCAGTATATTTATCCAAAACCATTTTAGAATTATGATATATTCGAACAGTAGCATTTACCTAAACCATTCACATTATTTTACGATAGATCGTATAAGTTATTCAAATTATTTAGAGCAAATATTATCTTAACCCAGAACTGAAATGTTGATTTAAAGTACTCCAGTCGCCATCTATGAATTGAAAAACAAACCACATTCGCTGGGATTGAAAAGTGCTAAAGGTTAAGAAATAACTAATTAGCTGTCACGACTTACTTTTCTTGGGTCTTTATTTTTATGAGAAAGTTCGTGACGTTGTAAGCGCGATTTTTAAATGTTCATTTTACTCTGATTTACTTACTTTCTTCAATATATAAGTACTTGACGAACTTTAATCGGATTATCATGTCTATTCGACATCCCTTTATAGGTATCAGTA
This sequence comes from Penaeus japonicus, assembly GCA_017312705.2. Lineage (NCBI taxonomy): Eukaryota > Metazoa > Arthropoda > Malacostraca > Decapoda > Penaeidae > Penaeus > Penaeus japonicus. Next base: position 38,067 of record BOPN01002730.1, on the reverse strand, counting down.
GTCTACTTGATATTGACATTATTTAAATATCATTTTTTCAAGAAAACAAAAGGGAAGACCATACATTATAAATGGTTCAACCTTAGACAAAAATACTCTTTTCGTTAGAATTAGGAATATCATAAACTGCAACAGATGATATCATTCTGGAAACATTATTTTTCAAACGTTTCCATCTAAAAACCCGATTAGTACACATGTCATTTTTCACTGATTCGTAAATTTTATTATTATATGTTTTTTTATACTTTTGCATATTTATGCAAAGTAGAACAGGTGTGTGTGTGTGTGTGTGTGTGTGTGTGTGTGTGTGTGTGTGTGTGTGTGTGTGTGTGTGTGTGTGTGTGTGTGTGTGTGTGTGTGTGTGTGTGTGCATGCATATGTATATGTATATGTACATGCACATGCACATGCATATGTATATGTATATGTATATGTATATGTATATGTATATGTATATGTATATGTATATGTATATGTATATGTATATGTATATGTATATGTATATATATATATATACATATACATATATATGTATATATATACATATATATGCATATATATATATATATATATATATATATATATATATATATATTGTGTGTGAGTAAGTGTGTGTGTAGGTGTTGGTGTGTGTGTGTGTGTGTGTGTGTGTGTGTGTGTGTGTGTGTGTGTGTGTGTGTGTGTGTGTGTGTGTGTGTGTGTGTGTGTGTGTGTGTGTGTGTGTGTGTGTGTGTGTGTGTGTGTGTGTGTGTGTGTGTGTGTGTGTGTGTGTGTGTGTGTGTGTGTGTGTCCATATATGCATAAATGATTGTATGTATAGATACATATATTTATTTCCTCTTTCTCTCTCGCTCTCTCTTTCTGCGTCTACCTGTCTGTCTCTTGACACCTTTTCGAAAATTGTATTATTTGTTTCTCTCCGGAGTAATCTATCTTCCACAGATTCATAATATGTTTTACAAACCGCGCTATACCCCCTTTTCCTAGAAGAATCCATATTTACGCGTGCTTTATTAGTTTTGTGTAAGATAACGATATTTTGCCCTAAGTTACTGTGTATCAACAAGTTCCCTATGTTGCCAGTTCGTATTTTCCCTTCGTTTTATGACTCGTATAGATTAATGTAAATTCACAAGGTTATTCATTATTTTTTCAGGTAGTAAGATGGTCAATAATTGATAATTTAAACTACTTTTTGAAATGATTGTGATATTATATCAGTGTATGTGAAGCGTATTATCTTACATTTACCTTTTGTCATCTAGAAGTGTATTTTAATGAAGTGCTACTTTGTGATTATTATGTCGCAGTTCATATTAGAAGAACACGTGTGTGTGTTTCCAGGACAGATAGCAGTATATGAACTAAATGCAGTGTTCTAAAATTAACTGAAAAGCAGCGACGAACCTACTTATGGATTTGACCCGGCATTTTGAAACAGAGAAACTTCCGGTAATCACGTCCATATATAAATTTCTAAACTAGAAATGAATAGGTTAGTAAGAAGGGGATACCAGAAATAATGATCATTACTAGAATTTTACCATCGGTAATCATTACTGATATTGTTATGTGACCAAAGAACGTTTCCAAATCAAAATGATAATAGTGAAAATATATGTTTAAAATGATAGTAAAAATCAATAAAACAATTCATAGGAAAACTTATTTATGTGTTGCAATTATAAATCAATCCCGAACAAATATATAGAAACTAAAATAATTAAAAGACATGGCAACTCTTCCGCATTCTGGTGGATTTTGAGCTGTGCTGGCTGACGCTGCTGCACCTCAGTGTAGTTGTGGAGTGAGGAGGGGTGGGACGTATGTCGTTGCTCGTGGGGAGAGCATTTAACCTAATTGAGTTTTTAGAGGATATCGTTGGAAATCTAAATTAGTTTCAATGAGTATGGACACTAAAGATTACGACCATGTCAAGAACCTTACGCTCTTATTCTTCCTTGACCGGCTCATGGACAAGGGTCAGCCGCGTACGCTGCATGACCTCAGCTGTCAGTTCGGGACGAAAGGCTTCACCAAGGAAATGCGTCAGATCGCAGGCGGGTCGCAGTCCGGCCTCAGAAAGTTCCTGCAGCAGTATCCGTCCCTGTTCACGCTCGAGGAGGACTATGTATCTGTCACCAACTACAGCAACGGAATCTCCAACCCGCACGACCCGACGGGGAAGCTCCTTGGCAAGAGGGACTACGTCAAGGAGGCTGTGGATTATTTCGTGGGCAAATTGCGACAATACGGGGCAGGGACAGAAGTTCCCATCAAGTCACTGCTTGGCCACAGGTCCCAGGCGTCTCCGGAGGTCCGTCACGTCTCCGGCCAACACGTGAAGGAGTTCAGGGACTTCCTGGTCAAGTCTCCCGACGTGTTCGTGGTCGGGGAGGAGACGGTGATCCTGAAGGAGTACGAGGGCGTGGCGCCCCAGCCCTTCAAAGAGCTGGAGGTGCCCAAGATCGACCCGGTTTTAACACAGCAGGTAGGTAAAGCCGTTGTTTTGAAGAGAAACGGGGAAAGGGGAAGGTGCTTGCTTCTCCAAACTTCCCCTTTCTCCCCTTGTTTTCCTTTCCTCATAACGTCTACACATTATTTCTATTCTTTTTCTTTCCTCCCTCCCTCCCTCCTATTTTTCTTCGTTTTCTTCTTCGTCGTCTTCTGCTTCTTCTTCGTCTTCTTCTCTTTCTTCTTATTCGACTTCTTATTTTTCTTCTTCGTCTTTTTCCTCTTTTTTTTTCTTCCTCCTTCCCCCTCTCCTTTTCTTCTTTTTCTTCCTCCCCCTCTCCTTTTTTTCTAAGTCACATCTCTTCCATCTCCCCCTACCCCTCCCCTTCTCTTCCTCCTCCGCCTACCCGTCCCCTTATATTCCTTCTCAACCCACCCCTCCCCTTTTCTTCCCCCCACCTACCCCTCCCCTTTTCTTCTCCCCACCTACCCCTCCCCTTTTCTTCCTCATCCCCCTACCCCTACCCCTCCATCAGGTGACGGAAGGGCGGAGTAGAGAGGAGGGCTGTAAAGTAGGGTAGACTACACTATAAGCCTACAGTAGTTTCACGGGATTGTTTTGGTTGCTGAATCATGCTCGTACACAGTGGCTCTTTCCACACGCGTGCTCGTTGACACATTCACAAGCACACCCACGCACGCGCACGCTGATACACATGCACGTACAACACACTTAAAGAAAGTGTATGGCCTAAGTACACGCATACTCACACTCACTCACATGTATCCATACACATACATACACACACATGTAACCACATACATACACACATGTAACCACACACATACATACACACACATGTAACCACACACATACATACACACACATGTAACCACACACATGTAACCACACACATACATACACATGTAACCACACACACATACACACCACACATACAAACACATGTATCCACACATACACATACATACAATCATATGTATCCGCACATACACACACATGTATCCACACATACAAACACATGTATCCACACATACAAACACATGTATCCACACATACAAACACATGTATCCACACATACACACACATGTATCTACACACGCGCACACACACACACACACACACACACACACACACACACACACACACACACACACACACACACAC
>BOPN01002730.1:20000-29324 GCA_017312705.2 Penaeus japonicus | reverse complement strand
ATATACACACACACACACACACACACACACACACACACACATATATGTATATATATATATATATATATATATATATATATACATATATGTACATATACATATACATATGTGTATATATACATACATATACAAATGTATATATATACATATACATGTGTATATATATACATATACATGTGTATATACATATATATATACATATATACATATATACACATATACATATATATATACATAACATATATATACATATACATATATATACACATATACATACATATATATATATACATATATATATGCATATATACATATACATATATACATATACATATACATATACATACATATACACACACATACATGTATATGTATATATATATATATATATATATATATATATATATATATATATATATATATATATATATATATATATATATATATATATATATATATATATATATATATATATATATATATATATATATATATATATATATATATATATAGTATATTATCTATATAAACATTTATATATACTTTTCATATCGGTCTTTTTTTGCCAAGGTACAAGTGATGTGCTCTGGAAGGCACTAAAAGAGTATATGGTTACTGAAATTAAGCTTAAACACACACAAATATTGCATTTGCCAAGGTGTTGACACTAGAACGGAAGTTGTGAAGGAAGTTGCGAAGACTTTCTAATTGGATATATGACACTGCTGCATGTCTTTCTCTTCACGCAGTGCTCGTCACGGATCTTTCCAGATGCTGCGTCATGTCACCTCTGTTTTCCTTACCCCCCTCCCCCTCCCCTTCTCCCCACTTCACTCCTCTACACACCCACCTTCTCTCCCCCTTTTCCCTCTCTCTCTCCCTCCCTCCCCCCTCCTCTTCCCCCTCTCCCTCCTCTTCCCCCTCTTCCTCCTCTTCCTCCTCTTCCTCCTCCTCCCTTTCTTCCCTTCCCTCCTCCCTCTCTCTTTCTTCCTCTCCCTCTCCCCCCTTTCCCCTCTCTTTCCCTCTCTCTCTTTGTATCTTCACTTTTTGGGGGGCTTCTTGGTATCTATCTGCATAAGTCGGCGAGCGCGTTGTATTGACAGGCGTGTGTATCGTCATTGTACAAACGTGACCCAAAACTTGTGTTTGACACGTCCATGACCACGTCAAGTCGGCCAGCGAGTCTCCGCTGACCTGCTTAGCGTAAGCGTCTTAGGTGTTCTGACTCATATATGTTTCTTATCTCCTTATTTCCTTCTCTCCTCTCCATTTCCTATTCTCTGCTTTTCTTGCTCTCTATTTCTTTTTCTTTCTATCACTCTTGGTGTTCCTCTTACTCTCTTCTTTTTCTACCTCCTCCTCCCCCTTCTCTCACCTCATTTCTTTCAGCTTCTCTTTCGTCTCCTTCCTTTTCTTTACAACAAGACCACATATTCTGAAAAAAAGAGAAAAAATGGTACCCTTCATCGTATACACTATTGATATACTCTTTTTTTTTGTAGGAAGTCAGGCAGGCTTTAACAAAACTCTCTCTACTCTTCTATACCTCACTCAATCGATCTGGGTCGGATACAGTTACTGCATTTTGTACCTTGGTTGGTTAGCAGCGTAGGCTTAGTCGTTTACTCTTGTGAAGCGGGAGGTCTTCATAGTCGTTTTACCTGGATTCATTTATTGTTTTAGCTATTTGGCTCTGCGCGCGTGCGGGCTATTCGGTGTCTTTTTTGTTTGATTTTTACCTGATTAGTTACTCTTCTCCTAGTTCTAATTGTGTGCGTTAGTGGGGTTTGATCGTTTACACCTTTTGCGAGTTTTATGCATCGAAGTGTGAACCTCACTGGCACGTACGATTCCACATACGAGAGGGAGCGTGGTTAGCTTGCGCCAATTTACACAATATTCGTATCGAATGGAGAGCCCATGAGACTGCCTGATTTGTGGGCATCTGTCTCGTGCAAGCAAGTGGTCTTGGGTGGGGATTGGGCATGCAAGCACTCAGGCAGACAGGCAGGGCGAAGAGGGCGGGGCTTTGGGCAAGGTGTGGCTGGGGGGTCAGACGGCCTCAAGGTCAGTCGGTCAGTGTCCCAAACCCTCTCTCCCCCTCCCCATTACCTCCCCCTCCCTCTCCTTTCTAGTACCTCTCCTCTTGTCCTCGCCCACGCTCTCTTCGGACATGTGTACTGTGCGGTTCGTGTTCTGTATTTCTTCTACATTCTCTTCTTTTCTTTATCTTGTTTCTTCCTTCTCCTCCTCCTATTAATTAATTTCTTACTCCCATCCTCCCCTTCTCCTCCTCCTTGTCTCCTTCCTTCTTCTTTTTCTCTTATTCCTTCTCCTCCTCCTTTTCTTGCTCTTCCTTCTTTTTTTTCTCCCTCTTTTCTTTTCTCTTCTTCTTTTCTCATCTTCATTCATCTTTTATCATCTCCGTTCATCTTTTCTCATCTCCGTTTTTTTCTCCTCTTCCTTCTTTTCTTCTCCTCCTTTCCTCTTTTCTTCTCCTCCCTTCCTCTTCTCCACCTTCCTCCTCCAACATGTATGTCATTCCTCCTCCAAAAGCACCTTGAGAGACAAAAGAAGGAAAGGCAGAGTCATCGACCATAGAGATCACGAGCGTGAAGACTTCAAGGTCAAACTCGGCTGTCACTGTCCTATATGCTGTTTGTCATGGTCAAACACACACCTCTTCTCTCTCTTCTTCTCCTCCTCCTCCCCCTACGCCTTCTCCTCTTCTCTTCCCTCTTCTCAATCTCCACTTCTCTCCTTCTCTCTCTCCCTCCCCCTCCCCCCTCCCCCTTCTCTCTCTACCTCTCTCCCTCCCCCTTCTGTCTCTCTCTCTCTCTCTCTCTCTCTCTCTCTCTCTCTCTCTCTCTCTCTCTCTCTCTCTCTCTCTCTCTCTCTCTCTCTCTCTCCCCCCCTCTCTCTCCCACCCTCTCCCTCCCCCTCCCCCTCCCCCTCCCCATCCCCCTCCCCCTCTCCCCCTCTCTCTCTCTCCCACTCTCCCTCTCCCTCTCCCCCTCTCTCTCTCCCTCTCCCCCTCTCTCTCTCTCTGCCTCCCTCCCTCCCCTCACTCTATTTATCTATCTTTGCCTCTTTCTTTTCCTCTTTCTTTCCTCAGTTACCACTTTGTCAACCTTTCTCTCTCTCCCTCCTCTTCTTGCCTTTCTCAAAGAGACCGGCAAACACAGTCCATTGTACTCACGCGAGGTAAATGCAAGTTTGCTATTGGTGATCCGTCTTTTCAATTTGCATTCACTAGTATTGTTTTTATTTTCTTATTTATCATTTTCACAACACCATTGTGACAGCACCTTTTGATGTTGTAACTGTAATAATGTTTGTTTGTTTCTTTCATTCTTTCGTCCTTTTTTTTTTTTTTTACCTCTCCGTGCATTTGCGCTCTCTTTCTCTCTCTCTCTCTCTCTCTCTCTCTCTCTCTCTCTCTCTCTCTCTCTCTCTCTCTCTCTCTCTCTCTCTCTCTCTCTCTCTCTCTCTCATTTTATGTATGTACTGAGCGCTCGTTGCTTATAAGGATAAGTATATTTCTTGTCCGTATACGCTACAAACTCATTGATTTGATTAAACAGATGTACTGCCGTGTTCATATGGGGCTGAATTATTTATATGCGAGATTTCGCCAATTAATTTATTAGGCACTGGCTAATATATTAACAATATCCATTTAATGCTATTGTTTCATTAGGTATCTTCTATTGTTTGTTACAAATGTTACTCATGTTGGCCCATTGCTTGCATTACCATTGCCATTATGTAATGATCGTTAAAATGTTGGCATTGGATGCAGTCGAATCGTGATTTTTTAAATACAGTTATGATAAACTCAACATGGTGGTCTTTCTCTGACGGGCTTGTCAGTGCAAACGTTGCTGAGAAGCCAAGCAGACCGGTAGGCAGGCGAGGGTCTAGGGAGGGGGCGAGAGTGGAGGGGAACCTACAGCCCCCCCCCCCTCCCTCTCTCCTCCCCGTTGGTCTCCCTCCCTTGCTCGCCAGATTATATGTTTGTTGATGTTGTGATGACACGCCCGGGCCACTCAGGGTCACTCTTACCTCCTCGTTCGGGTCTTCATTGTTAAGGCCTCAAGATTGTCGGGTTTGGGAGGGGGGGACGGGGGGTAGGGAAGAGTGGGAAGGGGTCCCGATTTCTTACGGAAAGACTTTTGCGCTCTATTTATCATCCATTTATTTTTTTCATCATTACCTTTTCACCTTCCATATTCATTCGTTCAACAGTCGACCCGTGCAAGTGCAGATGGGTTTGCTCATTCACCCTGTCCTCTTCCCCTGCCGACGCACCCTGTACCTCCTCATCGACGCGCCCTGCACCTCCTCTTTGGCTTCCCACCCTGTCATCTCCATTATGTGTGCGTTATCACTGCTTCTCTCGGCATCATCACCCGCGGATGAGATTCCTGCTCTCACTATGTCTTCACCTGTGCGAGGCAAACGTAAACATTGCCAGCAAGGCGTAAACAGGATCTAAAAGAAAAAAAAAGTAAAGCTAAAAAGTATTAAACAATTATAGTTTCTGGAAAAGCTGCTGACCCGAGGCATTGCATCCACTTTCCTTCCCCTCCCTGTTGCTCCGGGCATCAGGCTCCTTTGCATGTTCCATCGTCAAAGAAAGGCCTGGGAAGACGAAGCTTTTTCAACGGCTATATTTGTTTAATGCTCAATTGTGCAATCTGTTTACGTGTTGTTGCTAATGTTTGTGTTTGTTTACAGGCAAGTGGCGACGGCCGTGGGGCAGGTGTCTCATTCACAGGTCAAGCAACGAAGGGCTGCGGGAGAGAAGGAAAGGGAAAGTCAGCGAGGGACCAGCACAAGCGGAAGCGCAGGGTGGAGGACCCATCGCCCTCGCCCTCCCCTTCCCCCCCTCCGAAGCACCAGCGCCAGAACTTTCCAGTGACTCCGGAGATGGCGAAGACCGCGAGGAAGAGCAAATCTAGTCAGAGGAAGAGGTCCCTGAGCAGCGAGGAGGGTTCAGGGACCGCCAGCCCCGTCGGCCAGTACGACGGCGAGAGTGCAGGCAAGCAGGAGCAGGGGACGAAGCAGAAGAAAGCGACGGGGCTGGAGGGAGTGAAGGCCACGCAAGAGATGACCAACTTGACGAAAATTGCTAAGCAGGAGAAAACGGCCAAAGGAAAGGACGAGCAGATTAACGAGAACGAAGAATCGCAGAACAAACAACTCGTAGCTAAAAAGCTCAAACGGATTAAGCAGTTTCTGCAGTTGAATAAGCACAAACATTTTTCAAAGCTGCAAAGATTGGTCAGACTAAAGAGTTTGGTCAAGCAGAAAGACCGAGCTAAGCAGAGCCTGGTTACAAAGGGCAGACATAAGCATAGAGACCCAGCTAATGGAAAGAGCTTGTTCAAACAGGATGATGTCAAGCAGGAAGGCCGAACTAAGCAGAAAAGCTTGGCCACACAGGATGAGGATTTGCAAAAAGGCAACGGTCAACAGAAGAGGGCCACCAGAGAGAAGAGCCAGATTAAGCAGGAGAACATGGCCAAACAGGAAGTAACAAGTACACAAAAGGGAACAACCAGCAAGGTTCTTCATTCATGTAAGCAGGGACGCATAATGAAGGGAAAATTGAAGCAGAGCAAAAAGACCTGCATTAAAAGTAATCCAAAGATTAGAGATGAGTACTCTGCTTTCGGCAACCTCATAGCGAATCAATTGCGAAGTATAGACAGCAAGTCTACTTTTTATATCGTGCAACACAGAATTTGTCAAATCATGATCGAGGCACAGATGTGGCACCAAAAACCAGAGTTTGCAAGTTCGGTTTTCCCTAGTCCTCATGGGTCCACAGTGCCTCCTTCTGCTCCACCTCCCTCCACAGGTTTTGGCATGTCTGCTCCTCCATTTACTCCCCACGGCCAGGAACCACCTGTGTTACACTACCTACCCACTGCACTGTCTTCAGTTGCTCAGCCCCAGCCATGTGGTGCATGTCCCAAACCGAGTGATTCTACCAAGCGAGTGTCGAGAAGCTCAGCCACGCCTGTGTCAAATCCATCCCCACTCCTTGTAGCTGTACCCAATGCAACTGTGTCAAACCTTGTCCCATCCAATCCTCTTGTGCCTGCCCCTGTTCGGTTTAACCTCCCCTCGTCAAACCGAGTTGTACTTACTCCTGGATGGTCTAACCCTCCAACGACCAACCCAGTTGTATTTCCTCTTATTAAGTCTAAGCCACCAACAACAAATGTTTTCTTAACTGTTGTTAGGCCCAATCCTTCTACGTCTAACTCCGTAGCATTTCCATCTGATAAGTGTAAACCACCTACATCTAGTTTGTCTACATTGAATCAGACAGAACGCAATCAAAGTGCCACAGAGCCAGGTAATCATAATGGATCTACAGTGGACACAAGTACGCTTAATTCAGTTTCATTAGAGGGAACATCTCCAGCTAGCCTAGGCGTATCTCTTGAAACTACAAGTAATGCAATTTCTTACACTCCCAGTACAACACTTGACGTAACTGGCATGCATACAGAAAAACCTAACCCAACTACACTTTCTTCGACATTGCGCACTATTCTCACCTCAGCTCCCAAACAAATTTTTTCTGGCTTAGTAACACCCCATCCACCATCAACGTACCCAACTCAGTCAGAGCCAACTACAACACACTCGTACATGCAGACTACGCTTAAAACATCTGCATCAATCCTAGATGCTGCTCTCCAGTCTGCTATACCAGAAGCAGTCACACCAGTGTCTGATATCACTGCTTCTGTCAATTGTATACCATACTCATTTGTGCCCACTCTAAGCCTGATTACACAAAAAATGACTACACAAGACTCGGCTACAACACAAACAAAAACACCCAAACCAAATGCACTTACGACGGTACCAGCTCCACTCAAGTTGACAGATAACCAAGGACAAAACATTCCAGTTACATATGTTGCCACATTTGACACAGCTATCCCTGTCGCATCTAAACTTGATACAAACACAGATGACGCAATGACTCGAGGTTTAGCCATGCTTATCCCAGTTACAAAAAAGATAGTAATGCCTGGTTTGGATACATCACGCACAAAAGGAAGTTCAACTGATCCAAATGTAGTTCTGACTGATTCAGATGCACTGAATCCAGGTCACTCAAACATATCTGTTGATACACCTGGTTCTGATCCATCAAAACCTGCAATATCCTCATCAAATCACCCTTGGCTAAGTGATGCTACATCTCATCTAGCTACATCAAATGTAGCTTCAGAAAGTCAGTCTTCCCCATTGTCAACTAATCCAGATGTAGCTACTCCTATTTCTGCCAATTCAAATGAAGGTATAGTGGAAGGGACAAATACGCAGAGCATTAGTTCACCTCAGTCAGTCACACTTTCCTCAAAAATAATCATACAGGATAACATTAAACCTAATGTGGATGCATCTATTTTATCAACTCCTATCAAAGATGTGCCATCATGTGCACCTTCAAACTCTAAAATATTGGCTCTAACTACACCAAATATAGCTCGGGATCCAAGCGATTCAGCTGTACCTGTAGCTGTTCTTCCTGATCCCAATTCAGCTCATGCAGCTATGCATGATCTTACAACACCTTGTGTAGTTGCTTCGAATCTAGATGCACGCATCAAAGGTGCCCATTCACCTACACCTGTATTAGATACGGTTGGTATAACTACATGTTTAGCAACTACGGTTGTAGATGGACCAGGTCAGACTACATCTGTTGTAGATCCAACAGCACCTACTGTTGCTACATCTGAGCTAACACCTCTTGTAACTGGCCCAGATGCAACTGCAACAGGTTTGGATGCATCTGACCCAACTACTGATGTCGATATGCCTGATCTGTCTACACCTAGTGAAGTTCCTTCTGATCATAGTGTGTGTGTGGCATCATCTCCAACTAAGCCTCATGTAGCTACAGCTGTAAATGCACAGGGTGTAGTCACAGCAGGTGAACTTGCTACTGATTTAGCTGCAGGTGGTGTAGATACACCGGGCCTGATCACATCAAGTGAAATGTGTACATCTGGTGTAGATATGCCTGATCAAACTACATCTGGTGTAGATATGCCTGATCAAACTACATCTGTTGCAGATGCAGATGATAGTGCTAATACACCTGGCCTAGCTGTGGCTCATATAGTTGCGCCAGATCCAAATACAACAGAGATAGATGTGGATCAAACTACACCTGTTGTAGACGTCCGCAGTCCAGCCACGCCTCTTGCAGATACTCCTGATCCAGGTACATCCCCTGTATCTGTGTGTGATCAAATACCTGGTACGCTTACTCCTGATCCAGTGCCAATTGCAGATACTGTAGCAACTGTTAATCCAGTAACACCCAGTGTAGCTTCATCTGGAACTACTAGCCCAGCAAAACCTGCTGTAGCTGCTGACTCGGCTACAATTGACAAGGGTTCTGATACACCTACACCGGGTATGACTTCTGATCCTGGTAAAGGTAATGACCTAACTACACCTGATCCAGGAATATCTTGTGTATCTACTGACCCAACTACATCTGATAAAGCTTCAAAGCTTAATGAAGCTACAGATCCAGCAAATATTCCAACTACATCGAGTGTAGTAACTGAGCCAGTCACACCTGATGAAGCTATAGATCAAGCTACCAAACCAGCTACACCTGTGGAGGCTATCAGTCCAGATACACCTAGTGAAGCTACAGATCCTGCTAACGCTCCAATTACACTTAGTGCAGTCACTGAGACTACAAATGCATCTGCACCTGTTATAACTGGTGAACCAGTTTTACATGGTAAAGCTACGGATCCAGCTACATCATCTGAAACTACGGATCCAACTACACCTGCTGAAGCTATGGATGCAGCTACTCCCGGTGATGCTGCAGATCCAGCTACACCTGCTGAAGCTATGGATTCAGCTACACCTGCTGAAGCTATGGATTCAGCTACACCTGCTGAAGCTATGGATCCAGCTACACCTGCTGAAGCTATGGATTCAGCTACGCCTGCTGAAGCTATGGATTCAGCTACGCCTGCTGAAGCTATGGATTCAGCTACGCCTGCTGAAGCTATGGATTCAGCTACACCTGCTGAAGCTATGGATCCAGCTACACCTGCTGAACCAGCTTCGCTTACTGAAGTTACTGAAACAGCTACACTTGCTGAGGCTACTGAACCATCCACACCTGATGAGGAGGCTCCTGGACCAGCTACACCTGCTGAGGCTGCTGAGCCAGCTACACCTGCTGAGGCTACTGAACCAGCTGCACCTGCTGAGGCTACAGAACCAGCTGCACCTGCTGAGGCTACAGAACCAGCT
>BOPN01002730.1:10000-12500 GCA_017312705.2 Penaeus japonicus | reverse complement strand
TATTAAGTTTGTTTCCCAAAGGTGCGAAGTTTCAAGAAGCTGTATAAGTGATTTTTTTTTTTTTTTTTGCAACGCCCTCACTTGGCAGTACATTGTGTCTCATTCATACACCTTGAAACACCAGGGAAGGAGTGTGAATGAGAGAGAGAGAGAGAGAGAGAGAGAGAGAGAGAGAGAGAGAGAGAGAGAGAGAGAGAGAGAGAGAGAGAGAGAGAGAGAGAGAGAGAGGGTTGGTTTTAATAGTCTTGTAACGTATTTGATATTCTTTATTTATTATATATTTTCTCTGCTTAATTATTGTCTTTGTCTTTGACTGCAAATGAGTCGACTTCAGTATCAGCTTCATGCTCTTCAAATAGATTTTTTCAGCATATTGAACCTCCGAAATCACTTTTCTTAAATGCTTTTTTTCCTTGCTTCAGGTGCTGCAGTATTGTTCTGCAGCGTTGGTTCGCGGTCCGCTCATCACCGAGACGCTTTTCAATGGGCTGGTCAACGCGTTCCCCAAGGAGACACTCTCGACCATCTGCCGCTCGCCCAGCGACCTCACCACCTTCCTGAAGATGCACTCGAACACGTTCTACATGCAGGGCAACATGGTGCGCCTCGTGCACTCCGCGAACGCTGCCCCCGCCCCCAGCGCCCCCACCAACTCCAACGCCCTCCCATCCATGAACGGCACCGCCCCGTCCTACTCTCCGACCTCCCCCTCGCCCCCGGGCATGCAGAATCAGCAGCTGCATCAGCCACAGCCACAGCAACACATATACCAGCCACCACAGCAGCTATCCCAACCACAACAGGTACAAAATAACAGCATCGGCGGAAGAGGAGGGGGAGGAGGAGGTGGAGGAGGGAGAGGTGGAGGCGGCGTGTCGTCGTCCCCAGAACGCGAGGAGGACCAGCCAGTTTCCCCCACGTCCCCCGGCTCTCCCGCGCGCCCGCCTGCCGCCCCCCAGCACTCTCTACAGCAGCAGCAACAGCAGCAGCAGAAGACCTTAAAAGCACGGGTCAATTCCCTCCTGAGGAAGACCCTGGCCGACAACAGCGAGCGCGACCGCGTCAGCTACACCAACACGGCCGGCGACGGCAGCCCGGGCAGCGAGGGTAGCGTGACCGGCCGCCTCATCCGGCACACGCGTGTGGTGGTGTCGGTGCGGGAGGCGCGGCAGCTGGTGAGCAGCATCCTGGCGGCGAGGCAGCCGGTGTCCTTCGACGGGGAGGGGGTGAACCTGGGTCCCTCCGGCCCGATGACACTCCTGCAGATCGGCCTCGTCACGGGGCAGATCTACATCTTCGACGTGATGGTGGAGAGGAACCTCATGTACGAGGGCGGCCTGAGGGAGCTGCTCGAGTCCTCCGATATCGTCAAGGTAAGCGATCAGAATGCAAAGCCTTAATCGCAATGTGTATAGACTCGGTTTGCTATCAAGATAAATTGAAGGTGTTAGTTGTTTTTGTGGGCTTTGCTTTTCATGCAATCACTACGATGTGCATGTAGTACATAGTGGTATTAGAGAATATGAGGAGACAGGATTGTTCTTTGCAAAAGTTCAGTGCCGTATCAAGCTCTAAATTGGAATTCTTTTAGTAAAGGTTTGGCAAATATTTGTATTATCCCATGGTCTGAAATATACATGCGGAGTCGTGAAATTGAACGTTAGTTTTGAACGTCCTTTTAAATGGCGATAAGTCTACTGACTGGTTTCGCCGTGGAGGAAAAGGTGGAGATTAGGAGGCAGGGGGAAAGAGAGGAAGATGGATTAGTGTTGTTGATTGGGCAAAGGGTGTTGATATACTGTATTTAGGTATTGCTCCCGGACTTCCTGTTCTTTCCTGCTTCCTTCCCCTTAATTTAGATTGATGGTTGGCTCCCCACCCCACCCCTTCCACTTCACACTGTCGTGCTCTCCGTCTTTCTCTCCCTCGCCATTTCCGTTCCACACTCTTCCCGTACAGAACAATACCGAAATAGAACATGATAGACAGGGATTTAAACATAAAGCTAACTTTGAACTTTGTTCTTTTATTACCGGTTGTAAGATATTTTCCTACAGTCGCAAAGAAAGCGAAACTCTCCGCTGTTTCAAAATTTTCATGGGATGGAATGGCGAGCATTTGTGGTGATTGTGAACATGTGCTGCTTTTGACGTTGCCAAGCAACGACAGACCTCAGCGAGGGCAATTTGAGAGAGAGAAAGAGAGGGAAGGTGAAGAGAGTGGAAGGAAAAAGATGGAAAAAGTCCGGGTATTGCGGGCATTTCATTCAGAATAAAACATAAAGACACGACCTGAGTCTCTTGTTTCCCGGTGTAAGTAAATGTCAACCTAGCATTTCATTTTGATTTCCTTGCAGATTGTAGTTTGCCAGACTTTTGAGTATTGGAAATTTCCACTGAAAGCCGATAGTCACAGGTCATTGGTGACGAGCGTGTGACCATAGGCCCCTTTAACTACCTACCCTGCCCCCGCCTCCCCTATTGTGTGACCTAAGCCCAGG